>JAHHZJ010000967.1:0-58338 GCA_021437245.1 Aegilops speltoides | reverse complement strand
CCAACGCCCTGGGGGTGATTATAAAGGAGTACTACGGTGTTCGAAGGTACATGTTGAGTTGGCGTATTTGAGATTAGGTTTTGTCACTCCGATTGTCGAAGAGGTATCTCTGGCCCTCTCGGTAATGCACATCATTATAAGCCTTGCAAGCAATGTGACCAATGAGTTGGTTACGGATGATGCATTACTGAGCGAGTAAAGAGACTTGCCGTGGCGAGATTGAACTAGGTATTGGATACCGACGATCGAATCTCGGGCAAGTAACATACCGATGACAAAGGGAACAACGTATGTTGTTATGCGGTTTGACCGATAAAGATCTTCGTAGAATATGTAGGAGCCAATATGGGCATCCGGTCCCGCTATTGGTTATTGACGGAAACGTGTCTCGGTCATGTCTACATAGTTCTCGAACCCGTAGGGTCCGCACGCTTAACGTTTCGTTGACGATATAGTATTATATGAGTTATGCATGTTGGTAACGAATGTTGTTCGAGTCTCGGATGAGATCATGGACATGACGAGAACTCGGAATGGTCGGAGATAAAGTTTGATATATGGGATAATGGTGTTTGATTCCGGAAGGGTTCGGAATTCACGGAAGGGGTTCGGATGTTTCGAAATGTTTGGATGCGAGAACACGTTATTTGTGCCAAAGGGAAAGCCCACGAGGCTTATGGAAAGTGCAAAGGAAGTTTTGCGGAGACGAGCTAGGCTAGCGGAACCTGGCGTTCTAGGGGTAGAACGCGGAACCCCTGGCGTCCTAGCCCGAGTTCTGTGAGGACTCTTGCCTTCGGGCAAAACCGACTTTGAGGAGGCTTTTACTCCAAGTTTCACCCTAGTGGCTCAACATATAAATAGAGGGGCAGGGCTAGCACCAAAGACACATCAAGAAACACCAAGCCGTGTGCGCAACCCCGTCCCCTCTAGTTTATCCTCCGTCATAGTTTCCGTGAGCGCTTAGGCGAAGCCTCGGAGATTGTTCTTCATCAACACGCTACCACTGCCGTCGTCTGCCGGAACTCATCTACTACGCCTTGCCTTGGATCGAGAAGGCGGCGCCATCGAGCTGAACATGTGCTGAACTTCGGAGGTGCCGTGCGTTCGGTACTTGGATCGGTCGGATCATGAAGAGCGATCGACTACATCAACAGCGTTGATAACGCTTCCGCTTAGCGATCTTCAAGGGTATGAAGATACACTCCCCTCTCATTGCTATGTCATCACCATGATCTTGCGTGTGCGTAGGAATTTTTGAAATTACTACGCTTCCCAACAATGATGGCATCCGAGCCTAGGTTTTATGGTTTGATGTTATATGCACGAGTAGAACACAAGTGAGTTGTGGGCGATATAAGTCATCTTGCCTACCAGCATGTCATACTTTGGTTCAGCGGTATTGTTGGATGAAGCGGCCCGGACCGACATTACGCGTCGCTTACGCGAGACAGGTTCCGCGTGCTTTGCACAAGTGTGGCTGGCGGGTGTCGGTTCTCCAACTTTAGTTGAACCGAGTGTGCTACGCCGGTCCTTGCGAAGGTTAAAACGGAGTCTATTTGACAAACTATCGTTGTGGTTTTGATCGTAGGTGAGATTGGTTCTTGCTTAAGCCCGTAGCAGCCACGTAAAACTTGCAACAACAAAGTAGAGGACGCCTAACTTGTTTTTGCAGGGCATGTTGTGATGTGATATGGTCAAACGTGATGAGATATAAGTTGTTGTATGAGATGATCATGTTTTGTTGAAGATCGCATCGCGAAGCCTATGGTTGTCTCTTTGTTGCATAAGATGCAAGTGCCAAATAATTGCTTTACTTTATCGCTATGCGTAGCAATAGTTGCAAGAGCAATAGTTGGTGAGACGAATGTGATGACACATTGATATAGATCAAGATGATGAAGATCATGGTGTCGTGCCGGTGACGATAGAGATCATGACAGTTTTGGAGATGGAGATCAAAGGCAAGATGATTGGCCATATCATGTCACATATTTTGATTGCATATGATGTTTATCTTATACATCTTATTATGTTTTGTTGACGGTAGCATTTTAAGATGATCTCTCACTAATTATCAAGAAGTGTTCTCCCAGTATGCACCGCTTGAAAGTTCTTGTGCCGAGACACCACGTGATGATCGGTGTGATAGGCTCTCTCAAATACAACGGTGCAAAACAGTTGCACCGCGAATACTCAAGTTAAACTTGACGAGCCTAGCATATCAGATATGGCCTCGAACACGGAGACCGAAAGGTCGAGCGTGAATCATATAGTAGATATGATCAACATAGTGATGTTCACCATTGAAACTACTCCATCTCACGTGATGATCGGACATGGTTTAGTTGATTTGGATCACGGATCACTTAGATGACTAGAGGATGTCTATCTAATGGGAGTTCTTAAGTAATATGATTAATTGAACTTAATTTATCATGAACTTAGTCCTAGTAGTATTTTGCAAATTATGTTGTAGATCAATAGCTCGCTTGTTGCTTTCATATGTTTATTTTGATATGTTCCTAGAGAAAATTGTGTTGAAAATGTTAGTAGCAATGATGGATTTGATCCGTGATCCGAGGTTTATCCTCATTGCGCACTGTAAGAATTATGTCCTTGATGCACCGCTAGGTGAGACCTATTGCAAGAGCGATGTAGACGTTATGAACGTTTGGCTAGCTCAATATGATGACTACTTGATAGTTTAGTGCACCATGCTTAACGGCTTAGAATCGACTTCAAAGACGTTTTGAACGTCATGGACCATATGAGATGTTCCAGAATTGAAGTTAATATTTCAAGCAAATACCCGAGTTGAGAGAATGAAGTCTCCAACAAGTTCTATAGCTAAAAGATGGAGGAGAATCCTTCAACTAGTGAGCATGTGCTCGATTGTCCGGTACTTCAATCGCTTGAATCAAGTGGGAGTTAATCTTCCGGATAAGATAGTGATTGATGAATTTTCAGTCACCATCACTAAGTTACTAGAACTTCGTGATGAACTATAGTATGCAAGGGATGACGAAAATGATTCCGAGCTCTTCGTGATGTTGAAATCGACGAAGGTAGAAATCAAGAAAAACATCAAGTGCGGGCGAGTAGGCACCGGGCGGCGACGACAATGGCGGGCTCGATCGGGAGCCTTCTCCATCTGGAGCCCGGGCGTTAGGGCGGCGCGGGTTCCGTCCGATGGCTCAGGCCTGCCTGGGCGGGCTGCGGCGGAGGGAGCGGGCGCTGGGACGCGTGGCCTTCGGCTGAGGCCGGAGGCGGCCGAGGCGGCCACCGGGCGACTCTCGCCAAGTGGCGCGGGAGGGGCGGGCCGCGGAACACGCGGGGTGGTGGCGGCCGAGGGTTGGGGGCGGAAACAAGGTAGGGGGGCTGGAGGAGGCCAAAAACCAGGAGGTGTATATATATATAAGGGGCTAGGTTAGGGAGCAGAGGGGGTTTTCGGACCTCCGATCGCGAAGGTGTCCGGATGCAGGAGAGGTAGAGGCCTAGGTGGGCTGAGAGAGACGGTTGAGGAGAGAAGGGCGGCCTGACAACAGCTTTTTGAGACCGAAACGTCCACGCATTAAACCGACTATATTATGGGTAGGTTTAACGGTCAGGTTATCAAATGGCTCCGGATGCGGCGGAAACTTGGCAGCGGCCTGTCTACACTATAATAAGATCGCGCCAAGTTGCAACCCATTCCGGAGAACATTTTATGCCACTTATAAAATAATAATTCGATGCGCCACGGCGCTGCAAGAGTGGTTGGTCCTAATCGGACAACGAGAGAGAACTAAGAGACCGACGGATGCGTTTTATGAAAACATGCGGATGCAATGCGGATGATGCTATGAGACGAGATGCACAATAAAAAACAAAATGCAAAACACCGTAAAACCCAACCAAGAAGAAAAATAACACATCTCCGAAAAGGCAGGAGTTGGAGCACGAATATGGAAAGCTACATCCGGGCGCATGGGGGCCGTCTGGCGACGCTGCCTTATCATAGGTCGATTCGAGACCTCCAAAGTAGGGAGATCAATCTGGTTGTATGGCGCAGGTTATGCTGGTCGCATCTTCGCCCTGCAAACGCCCGCCCCTCCGCTTATGGGAGTTCAACCCGGCGACCTCGGATTCTCCAACACTTCATGGGTGCTACACTCAGGAGATGTACATGTTGTTCTTCTGACCGCAGGGCGTGTCCTAGATTGATCGAGGATAGGCCTAAGCCGCAATCGCCCGGATATCAGTAAATAGCTCAAAGTCCCGGACGCTCTGCTTATTCGCTTAGAGTTCGCCCGACTCCATTACTCTTCACAGATGGGTAGCGATCGAGGTCGATAAGGTGTCCTACCCTCCCAAAGACCGCACCGGAGCCCGTGGCTGCCGGACAGTTGAGGTCGCGCCTATGGAAGGGAGCGAGGGGAAAATAGAGAGTTATTTCGCCAAAGGGCGCCTCAAGAGGGGGAATCAAAACCCTCCTTCCAGGAGAGAGAGGACCGCCCAAGATCCGGAGGCCAAAGCCCCTAAACGGGGAAGAGATTTTCATCAGTCCGGCCCCGGAGAATCCAGACGCATAATCATCGCTAAAGGATCAACCTCCACGAGCCGTGAGTATGAAAAGGGGAGTTAATTAGTAAGGACATACCTCCATTTGTGCTTTTGTAGGTTACCGAAATATTTATCTTGCGTTCGATTCGCAGCTTCTCGATGAGTTCATCTTCGGGGACCTTCTTCCGGAGATGATGGAGATTAACGCCTCCGTCATGCTACCACGATAAGGCGATGAGCTCAAGTATCACACGGAGGGTATCCCCGAGTCCCGAGGCCAGAGTTTGGCACCCGCTAGTATCCCCGGGAGAATCAAGAATCTCGCTTGAGAGGGCGCCCATCTGGAAGATCACCGCGCTGATGCGTATGGTGATTAGAAGGACATCCATTGAGAGGATTGCGAATGCCGCTATGAGTTTGTCAAGCGGGTTTGAGGTACGCGAGAATGACGACTTTTTGTCTTTTAACAGCTTTGCACATAAAATGCGCCTGTGATAGATAGGTAGCCCAGATCGTAGGTTGTCGAAGACGACAGCGTCGAGGATCAAAATTTGCGATGAATCTCGCTCCTATGCAGTGGCGGATAGTCCAGGGCTACGGACTAGTGGAGTTGCCGAAGTTAATGCGGGCAACTTGACGTGCGTATGCGACATCGCACTTGTCAACCGGCAACTTGACGAGTCGCAAGGTAAATGAGTTCTCCACAGTAGTTGCTTTATTAAGGGTGTCAAAGCCTCCTCCGATAAATTATATGTCGTTGTACGTGACGGTGCTGTTGCTGTGGAGAGTTTTCTTCGTCAACTTGCTCAAGCTAAGGAGCAAGCCCAGAGTGACGCGGCCACCTTCAGGGCGCCGAGAGTTGAAAGTCAAAAGGCTGCGACACGCTTAAGAAGAGATGGCCAATTGGCCGTGAAATTAAAAGATGCCGTAACCGCATGAGGCTCTTGAAAAGGAGCGCTTATCGAAAGGGAAGACCGAGGAAGGCCACCGCCGAGGCCAAGGATGCCCGTCATAATGCGGGCCATGAAGAGGAGCGCGCCAAGCCGATATCGTAGCAAGCCTTATTCCGCTCGCCGTTTATGGACCAAAAGTATGCTCACGGCCAGCCGTGGAGTCCCGAGATCCAGATATGGACTTAGCGCACAAAAGCGGCCGATGCTTGAGCACTTCCGGAGCCGGGATCACAAGATGGAAGAGCTATTTTGGTCTTACCCATAGTCCGGATCGCCACTTCCGCTGACCGACCGGTTGGCCGAATGGGCCGAGCTAAATAGGGTTAACCGGATTTCTGCTGGCGACGGACATCATGCCTGCGTTCCGCCGAGAGGCCCAAGGCGACGAAGCTACTTCGGCTATCGCAGAATTCCTTGAGCGGTGCCGATATCAAGGAGATGAAGCGGTCGGCTCTGCCGAGGGCGCGCCAGTGATGGTTTGCCCGCGGAAGGCGCATTGACGAGATGGATGCCATGGCCAGAAGCGCCAGGTTTGGATGAAAGCCATCCACGAGCACTATTTCGGGTTAAGGTGGCGCCGTGGTAATAGAGCTCTGCTCAAAAATGTCAATGCTCAATGAACGTTTTAGCTTGTAAAACCATGATTATGCTATAATCGCTTATACTTCAGTATTCCAAGTAGTAAAACTTCCCATGCGGGCTGCCACGATACATTTGTATAACTCGGAAGATTGCGCTTCGCCAAATTTCACGCATTAAAAAAGGGGGTGCCGCAAAAATAGCGCTGTCACACTTAACCGACGCCTTGGCCCCTGCGGCGAGGTGGTAGCGCGTGAAAACGAGGCAATCCGGACTATAATGCTTTTATCACTTTCACCTAGTGGAGGCCGAGGTGGGGCTATGGAGATAGCCCTCTGGGGCAACCGTGACTTCTCCGGAAGTTCGGAAGGTGTGTGCCCCGATCAAACGGTCTTCACAAAGCGGGAATTCTAAATATTCCGGTAGTCGATGAGGGTTGACTATTCTCTCTCGCTATCATGATACAGAGTTTTCGGGCTTTCATCGAGAGGTGCTCTCGCCACCAATCGGGGCACAATCGCAAAGAGTTCTCCGTGCCGTTAGCCAATGATATGTAATGTAAGGCAGCAAAACATGTGAGCGGGCAAACCAACATTTGGACCAAAGATGATTCGGAGCTGATGTTATAATGCCTAATCTCGAGACGCCAACACCTTTGCTGTGTTCGGTCTTTATAATAATAAGCGTAATAATGCTCAGTTTCCTTAGTGTCTGTGTACTGCATGGTCTTCGGCCGCCGATGCCAAAACGCTGCCCTCTTTACAGGAAAAACCAAGGAGAATAAATACAAGAGACAGAAAAGGTTTACGCAGGTCTTAATCAGAATCTCACAACGGTCCCCACGCACGCTCATACTGTGTTCTCCGCTGCGCCGTTATCTCGATTGTATGCACGTTGTTCATCTGTGAAAAGATAGGAACGCTTAGTTTGAAAACAATTCGTATGAAAGATATATGTGTGAAAGAAAATAAGTAAAGCGGGTCAGGTGAACTCCGTTGTTTGAGCGCTGCAACTCCCCGTGAAGAGGTGCGCCAGGGAACCCTAGTCAGTTGGACTATCTATCCGGAACTGGGTCTTTGAGTGACTCGCGATCAAAATGACGCACGCGGACTGGCATCTTGAGGTAAGAGACGCAGAATGCGTATGGCGCTTGAAACGACAAAAGCCTTCGTCCCAAGAGTGCTTGATATCCACTTTAAATGACGATGTGAAAATTAGTTTTTTCGCTACCGAAAAGTTGTTCGTGAACCTATTACTCCATCGCTAGTAATAGGGAGCCTATGCATCTGGTATATGGGTCAAGGCTACTCCTTTGGAAGGAAGTGCTAAAGGAAATATGCCCTAGAGGCAATAATAAAGTTATTATTTATTTCATATCATGATAAATGTTTATTATTCATGCTAGAATTGTATTAACTGAAACATGATACATGTGTGAATACATAGACAAACATAAAGTCACTAGTATGCCTCTACTTGACTAGCTCATTAATCAAAGATGGTTATGTTTCCTAACCATAGACATGTGTTGTCATTTGATTAATGGGATCACATCATTAGGAGAATGATGTGATTGACATGACCCATCCCGTTAGCTAGCACTTGATCGCTTAGTATTCTGCTATTGCTTTTCATGACTTATACATGTTCTCTAACTATGAGAATTGTGCAACTCCTCATTTACTTAAGAACACTTGTGTGCTACCAAATCACAACGTAATCGGGTGATTATAAAGGTTTCTATGTGTGTTTCCAAGGTACATGTTGAGTTGGCATAATTCGAGATTAGGATTTGTCACTCCGATTGTCGGAGAGGTATCTTCGCCTTCCTCGCAATACTCATCACCCAAGCTTTGCAAGCATGTAACTAATGAGTTAGTTATGAGATGACGACATGTAATCGAGTAAAGAGATTTGCCGTAACGATTGAACTAGGTATTGATACCACGATCAAATCTCGCAAGTAACATACCGATGACAAAGGGAACAAAGTATTGTTATGCGGTTCGACCGATAAAGATCTTCGAGAATATGTAGGAACCAATATGGGCATCCAGTCCCGCTTATTGGTTATTGACCGAGACATGTCTCGGCCATGTCTACATTGTTCTCGAACCGTAGGGTCCGCGACGCTAAGGTTTCATGATGCTATATTATGAGTTTATGTATTTTGATGTACCGGTTGTTCGAGTCCCGATGTGATCACGGACATGACGAGGAGTCTCAAATGGTCGAGACATAAAGATTGATATATTGGACGGATATATTTGGACACCGGAAGGTTCCGTGAGAGTTTGGGAATATACTGAGTTCGAGGTTACTGAACCCCCGGAAGTATATGGGCCTTATTGGGCTTAGTGGAAGGGAGGAGAAGAGCAGAGAGGGGCACCCCCAACCCAACCGAATTGGGGCCGCCAGCTTCCTTCTCTCCTTCCCTCCTCCTTCCTACTACTACTACCCTTCCTTCCCTCCAACTTGATTAGAAAAGAGGGAAACCCACTTGAGTAGGTTTCCTCCCGGCGCCGCCTTGGGCCGCCACCTCCTCCCTCCCTCCTTATATATGGGGGGAGGCACCTTAGACACACAAGTTGATCATTGAGATCGTTCCTTAGCCGCAGCGTGCCCCTCCACGATATTACACTCCGCTATATTGTAGCGGTGTTTAGCGGCTCAGACAGAACATCAAGATCGCTACCCACGCCGCATAACGGAACTCCCCGGCGCCCGCGGATTGAGATCGGGGTGCGCCATCGAGTTGTACGCGGTCAAGAACTCGAGGTGCCGAGTAACGGCGGCTTGATCGGTCGGACGGGAGGACGTACGACTACTTCTTACGCAAGGCCAACGCCTCGCCGCCTTCACGAGGGTACGAGACAACACTCCCCTCGCTGCTATATCATCACCATGATCTTGCGTGCGCGAGGGAAATTTTTGAAATTACTACGCTCCCAACAAAGGGCATCCGAGCCTAGGTTTTATGCGCTTGATGTTATATGCACAGTAGAACACAAGTGAGTTGTGGACGATATAAGTCATACCGCCAACCAGCATGTCATACTTGGTTCAGCGGTATTGTTGGATGAAGCGGCCTGACCGACATTACGCAGACGCCATTGAGACTGGTTTTACCGCCGCAGCTTGTACAGTGGACTAGCGGTGTCTGCTTTCTCCAACTTTAGTTGAACCGAGTATACTACCGTCCTTGTGAAGGTTAAACGAGTCTATTTGACAAACTATCGCTAGGTTTTGATGCGTAAGAACTGGTTTTAAGCCCGTAGCAGCCACGTAAAATTTGCAACAACAAAGTAGAGGACGCCTAACTTGTTTTTGCAGGCATGTTGTTGTGATATGGCCAAGACGTGATGCTATATTTTATTGTATGAGATGATCATGTTTTGTAACCGGTTATCGCAATCGCAGGAGCCATATGGTTGTCGCTTATTGTATGAAATGCAACGCTTCAGAATTGCTTTTACTTTATCACTAAGCTGTAGCGATAGTCGAGAAGCAATAGATGGCGAATCGACAACGATGCTACGATGGAGATCAAGGTGTCGCTACCGTGACGATGGTGATCACGACGGTGCTTTCGAGATGGAGATCACAAGCACAAGATGATGATGGCCATATCATATCACTTATATTGATTGCATGTGATGTTTATCCTTTATGCATCTTATCTTGCTTTGATCGACGTAGCATTTTAAGATGATCTCTCACTAATTATCAAGAAGTGTTCTCCGAGTATGCATCGCTATGAAGTTCTTCGGCCGAGACACCATGATGATCGGGTGATAGGCTCTACGCTCAAATACAACGGTGCAAAACAGCTTGCACACGCGAATACTCAAAGTTATACTTGACGAGCCTAGTATATATGAGATATGGCCTCTAACACGGAGACCGAAGGTCGAGCGTGAATCATATAGTAGATATGATCAACATAGATGTTCACTATTGAAACTACTCCATCTCACGGATGATCGGACATGGTTTAGTTGATTTGGATCACGGATCACTTAGATGACTAGAGAGATGTCTCTGCTCAAGTGGGAGTTCTTAAGTAATATGATTAATTGAACTTAAATTTATCATGAACTTAGTACCGATAGTATTTTGCTTGTTCATGTTTGTTTGTAGATAGATGGCTCGTGCTGTTGTTCCGTTGAATTTTAATGCGCTCCTTGAGAAAGCAAAGTTGAAAGATGATGGTAGTAATTACACGGATCGGGTCCGTGAATCTGAGGATTATCCTCATTGTGCACTGTAAGAGTTACGCCCCGGAAGCACCGCTAGGTGCGTGCCCGTCCGATGCAACCGACGACGCTAAGAACGTCCGGCAGAGCAAAGTCGATGACTACCTATAGTTCAGCAGCTATGCTTTACGGCTTAGAACTGGTCTTCAACGACGCTTTGAACGCTATGGAGCATATGAGATGTTCCAAGAGTTGAAGTTAATATTTGCAAATGCCCGGATTGAGAGATATGAAGTTCCAATAAGTTCTACATAAAGATGGAGGAGAATAGTTCACAAGGAGCATATACTCAAAATGTCCGGTATAATAATCACTTGATTCAACGGGAGTTAATCTTCCGATGATAGTGCCATCGATGTAATTTCAATCATCGCCACCAAGCTACAAGAGCTTGTGATGAACTATAATATGCAAGGGATGAACAAGACTATTCTAGCTCTTCGCGATGCCGAAAGTCATGGAGGTAGAAATCAAGAAGGAGCATCAAGTGTTGATGGTCAACAAGACCACTAGTTTCAAGAAGAAGGGCAAAGGAAGAAGAAGGGGAACTCAAAAAGAATGGCAAGCAAGTCGTCAAGAGAAGAAACCAAGTCTGACCTAAGCCCAAACCGAGGCTTCTAACGTGTTTGACCGTCACCTGGAAGCGGAACTGCCCAAGTATCATGGATAAGAAGGATGCAAAGTGAACAAAGGTATGTGATATACAGTTATTGATGTGTACCTAACTCGTCAGGAGCACCGGTATTTGATACCGTTCTGCTGCTAATATTAAACTCCAAACAGACCACTAATAAGCGTAGAATTAGCTAAGGACGAGGTGTTACGCGCGCTGGGAACGGTTCCAAAGTCGATGGATCGCCATCGGCATTTCCTTACATCTACCATCGGATTAGTTTTAGACCTAATAATTGTTATTTGGTGCCTGCGCTGAGCATGAACATGATCTAGTTATAAGCTACTCAACAATATTAAATGTTATTAAACATGGCAAGGGTGAAGCATAACAAAACTACCTACCTAGGCAAGTTTAAATGAGGCCGAAACAACGAACAACAAGTCCGAAAACCTCATATGCAAATTATGAATTTGCTACTGTTCTGCCCTAAACACAATTTTAGAGTTGTTAAACATGCAAGATGAGTGCACCATGTTAAACTAGGCAAAATTCTACCCCATTTACATATAAAGTTTATTAAATTCGAGTTACGTTAAATAGTTATGAAATAAATCATTTTAACATGGCATAGGAGCAAATTAATGTAAACAACATTTTAAACATATTAACATGAGATGAAAGTGGCATATTGTTAAACTAGACGAAATTCTAAGCATTTTACATATAAAGTTTGTTTTAATCCAATGCAACTGCTAGGAGTTTTTATATGCATGAACTTTAGGGTCCAATCAGAAACTGTAATTCCCGGATAAATAGCAAAATTGGCAGGCATAGAAAAAATACATAATCGACTGGGCCAGCCAAGCAGGCCAGAGAGGGGCCGATGGCCACCCATGGGCCTTGGCCTGCTCGGTGGAGAAGGAGCTCTGGCGCAGCGCCAAGGATCGGTCAATCGGAGCGGCGGAGGCAGCTTCGCCGCCCCGAAAGGTGAGACATGGCGGCGGCGTGTGGGCCGTTTCTTCCGCTGGGCTCGCGAGTCGGGACGAGGTCGGAGATGGCAGAGAGGCCGGAACGGTCGGCGCGGCGGATCCCGGCCGCCCCTAGCCGGATTCTGACCGAGGACGGGTCAGCGAGAGGTTTGGGGCGCAGGGGCACGAGATCCGCAACGGCGAACGGCGGTAACCTCGGGGGGAGAGGCCATGAGGGAGGAGGAGAGGAAGGGAAAAGGACGGGAGGTGCGCGCGGCTCGGACGGCGGAGACGGCGGGCGCGGGCGGCGGGCGCAGGGCACCGGCGGCGCACGACAATGGGCGCGGGCTTGATCGGCAGCCTCTTCTCCTGGCCCGAGCTCGGGGCGCAGGGCGGCGGCGCGCCGGGTCCGATGGGCTTTGGCGGCCTGGCCCGCCTCAAGGGCGGGCGCGCGAGGGAGCTGGGCGCACGCGTGGCTTCGGGCCGGGCGGAGGCGCTGGTTGAGGCGGGCGCGCGCGCCCGCGATCGGCCAAGTGGCGCCGAGGAGGTGGCCTGGCGAACACTTATGAGGGTGGCGGCGGCCGAGGGTTGGGGCGCGGAAACAAGGTAGGGGGGGTTGAGGAGGCCAAAATGGCAGGGAGTATATATATAGAAGGGGCTAGGTTAGGGAGTTAGAGGCTTTTTGACCTCCGATCACGATTTCCAAGGTTCGGATGCGAGTGAGAGGTAGAGTGGTTCTAGGTGGGCTATGAGAGAGACGGCTGATGAGGGAGAGAAGGGAAGTGCAGCTCGACAACTATTTTCGGAGACCGAAACGTCCGACGATTAAACCGACTATATTAAGGTTGTAGGTTTAACGGGTTGTGTTATCAAATGGACTAATGCGATGAAACTTGGCAGCGGCTCCTGTCTACACTATAATAAGATCGCACGCCAAGTTGCAACCTCATTCCGAGAACATTTTATGCCACTTATAAAATAATAATTCGACATGCACGCAAGCGCTGCAAGAGTGGTTGGTCTCGTAACGGATAACGGAGAGAACTAAGAGATCCGGACGGATGCAAGTTTTATGAAAACATGCGGATGCAATGCGGATGATGCTATGAGACGAGATGCATAACAAAAACAAAATGCAAAACACCGCATAAAAAACCCAACCACGGAAGAAAATAAAATAACACATCTCCGAAAAGGCAGGAGTTGAGTTATTAATATGGAAAGCTACATCCGGGCGCTTACAACACTCCACCACTATTTAGAGGATCTCGCCCCGAGATCTAGGATGGCACCGAGGGAAAAGGAAGAGGAAGATAAGAGGTAAACTGAGTTTCTTTGACGTAACGAGTGAAACCAAAGAACCTTGATATGTTGAGCAATTTAAAAGAAAGAGTAATGTAGATGAACGAGATTGCAAAACAATCCGCTTTGAAAAGATCAACAAGTGAGTATTACGAGAACTTGAAGGTTGAAAACATGAATCAAGAGTTTAATGGGCAAGATAGAATTCAAAACCACTTCGTTAAAAAAACAGATGAGAGAGGAAGAATTGGGCAAAGACTCCGGTTGAAAGAAGAAGG
This sequence comes from Aegilops speltoides, assembly GCA_021437245.1. Lineage (NCBI taxonomy): Eukaryota > Viridiplantae > Streptophyta > Magnoliopsida > Poales > Poaceae > Aegilops > Aegilops speltoides. The sequence goes on along the minus strand of JAHHZJ010000967.1, from coordinate 44,844 downwards.
AAAACTTGATAAGATGAAAAGCACTTGAAGAGATGACACAACACTCGTTAAATGGATAAGCAAGAAAGAACACGATCCTCACATTCGAGATGATGAGTGAAAAGAGCAACATCACAATGCCTCCGAAGAAAGAATAGAAGATAGATCATTGGAATAATGTAATGGAGCAAAAATGCCAACTTCTGCCACAAATGAGCTCGAAAGCACCCTTCCAAGAAGAAAGTTAGAACGGAGTTGTTGGAAAACCAACAACGTAAAAGAATAAGCTTGTAGTGGGCTTATGGAAACATCTCAACATTATGAGGTGACAACCCGCCACTAACGGGAAACAATTGCTTGCTTGAGATTAACGAAGAGATGAAAGCTTGTTCCATCAAGATGGAAAAAAGATAACTTGGGTCATTAATAAGCACCAAAATAGCAACATTACTTAGGGAAGGCTTTAGGTGAAAACATGACACAAGATAAATCCAACGAAGAAGTTGATTGGTCGAAAAGATCTCTTGAACGAAGAGAAAATATGGATTTAGGATACCTCATTCTTGACAACATATGAACTGCGAAACATGAAGGAAATTGTCAAGAATGATATAACACCATCTCAAATGATAAGGTAGAAAGAATTGCACTTTGGAATGCAAGATGAAGAATGTTGAACTCCTCAAAACAAAAAACAAGTGTTGGGCAATCGTGTTTAATTTTGAGTATAGCTTGGGAATCATAACTTCAAGAGAAATCTTGAAGAACAATTGAAGAATGAAAGGAATCCTTGACTTAACCGTCATGTAGAGAGCCCATGAAGAACTCCGGTAATAAAAGGATGATGAAAAGAAAGAGAAGTTGAAACACAAGGTGAATCCTTGCAATGATTTAGATGGAGTTTCATGACGAGATAATTAAGAGAGCTCGGAACTCCGGAAAAGAAAGATGAAGCCTCTCGAACCGAGAATGTGATATGATGACCAACTCCGAAATAAAGATGAATCACTTGTAATCAAGAATTTATTCATCATGAATAATCTCCAGAAAAGAATTGACTCGCTTCAAGGAAATAAGAATAAGATTTATTGTATGCTTATCCTTCATCAAATTAAATTGATGACAAGCAAACGGATTTGGCATACTACTTATTCTCGTGAGAAAGGGTTAAGAGAGATATGGCGAAACTTGAGAAGGTCTTCAACGAACCACCGTAGGATTGGAATCAACAAATGAATTAAATGATAACGAAAGAGGTGAAATCTTGAATGAACCAACCGAAGAACCGAGAATGGATGTAGCAAAGGCATGATTCAATCGGAAGAATTGAAAAACGAATGAAGATATTTGAGGGATTTAGATACATGAGAACGAAGAGAACATGACCGATCGAGAGGATATTGAAGCGATTCACCGAAGATTTGGAGAACGATAGCTACACGCTGAGACTTAATGATTCTCGAGATGATTGGTTCAAGAATGAAACTAAAAGACTCCTAAAATGCTCCGGATGGGTGAAAAGATTCTCACATCTGAAAAACAATTATGAGAGGATGGCAACAAGCTAGCACCATGAATCTTGGAAGAGAATAGAGCAAGATTAAAGAGAAACTCTTCTTCTATCTTCAAATGATGAGAAACACCACCAAGAATTATTGAGGCACACCGAAGAATCAAAAGCGAAGAGGTTGGAGCCAATTATGAAAAGAATTTGAAAGATCTTGAAGAAAAGCATTTGACCGATGACAACTCATTCTTACGCCAAACTTGGAGAAGAATTTAGGATAGCTTTTGGGAAAAATAGAAGAGTCGTAAGATCCTGAAAAGACCTGTGGTTAGCCCACTCAAAAGAACACCGCTGAAAAGATTTAAAAGAGATGTTGCCAAGTTGAATTAAATGACTTGAACGAGATATCTTGAAAGAGCTTGAACGTAATGCAGAGTGGAAACACCTAATCTCGAGATATCTTGAGCAACTGAATAACAAATAGCGAGAAGTAGAATGATAATGAGGTAAAACCGATATGAGAAGACATTGAAATGAGGAAAAGGTATGATCAACAAAACTTGACTTGAATCCACCGGAGAAGAGGAAGGAATAAGGAATAACTTAAACTAGTAGAACATCTTCTTGAGAACCACCGGGTAAGAACATTGATTGAAAAGAAAGGAGAAACTTCACATGAATAAATGGATACTTGATAACGAAATCTTAGTCCCTTGAGGAAAAAAGGGTGGTAAGGTGAAAAACAAAGGCAACTTGGAGACGGATGAAACAAACACCGCTGAGAAGAAATGATAATTGGTCTTGTTGATGTTGAAGTGATCGGATCCACTTGAAGAGAAAAACACCGATTGAAAAAGGATTGACATGACAATCTCGATTGTCGAGAAGGATTGGTATTCACGCCGAGAATGAGAACACCATTTCGGAAAGGTATGGAATCAACACTTGACATTGAAGCAACTCGAATACCACAACTCAAAAACAAAACAAAGGACTGGCTTGCGTGAATAAGCCGAACAAACATATGATAGAGATTTCATCCAAGTTTCGGTGGGGCCTACACGGGCTCAATCGCACAAGCACCATCATGTACAAGGCAAGCACATGACATATGGGCGCGCCCCGAGTCGGTATAGCCAAGGACTCTTTAAGACACAACAGACCAATCAGAAAACCAACCGTAGAATAGGCGACCACTAGACGCCGAACCCCAATTTCATACCATACATCCGCCGGAAAGATATCCTAAGAGCTACATGAATTCTCACCTATGAAACTCAAACTTTCTCTCGTTATGCAATCTGGTGTTGGGGATACAGGGAGCAATATATCTCACCCAAACTAACAATCCCTTACATCCAACAGATCCATCCGCCAACACATAACCAAGAAACCTTCGAAATCGTTTCACCTCAACCTTCAAAAGCATCCGCTATATGAGTCATGGCAATACTCCCGTACTCACCTCTCAAGATGAGTTACGGGTTATCTCACCAACGCTGATAAAAGAGATTTTGAATGTCGGCGCATTCAAACTCGTGTATTCCAGAATCAAGAACGATAAAATGACATGACGACAACACCTTAGCGCTCAACTCAAGGACACCGCCACAACCCCTAAAATGTCGAGGCAACCAAGACAATGTTGTCATCATAAAACCATCGTGAACGATTCTAAGATACCCGCGATCCTAAAATTTTTTAGTGAAATTTAAGAAGAGAAGAGTCAAACTCTACGCCAGATACCTCTCACCGTAAGGTCGAAGGACCGGGAGTAAAAAGAATTCCTAACTCTCCTGGATATATAATCCTAAATGACTCAAAAATATTTTTTAGACACAACTCGCCGCTAAAAACGATCAAGCGTTGGGGCTCGGTAAGGTCGGATGGCTCATTACCAACTTGTAACGCCGATCGGCGGCTATAGTCTCCCACGTGTCAAGCACGACTTAGAGGCATAACCGCATTGAAAGCAATGTCGCAAGTGAGGTAATCTTCACACAACCCATTTAATACATAAGGGAAAGAGATACATAATTGGCTTACAATCGCCACTTCACACAATTACATGAATAAAGCATTACATCATCCAGATACAATCAAGGTCCGGCTACGGAACCAAAATAAAAGAAGAAACCCCAAATGCGATTAAAGGTCCCCGATGACGAAGCCTCAACTGGGCTCCACTAATGATCAACTAGGAACAAACAACACAAAGGGCAAGATCTTCATCGAAGCTCTTGAGCTTGATTGCGCCACCGCTCGCAACATAGGCACCGCAAACTGGTTTTGAAGTATCCGGTGAGCCACGAGGACTCAAAGAATCCCATTACCATGGGTATCAAGACTAGCAAAGCTTAATGGGAAAGGAAGGGTAAAGTGGTGAGGTTGCAGCAGCTGCTAAGCATGATATGGTGGCTAACATACGCAAAGAAGAGCAGAAGAGAACAAGCGGAACGGTCGTCAACTAGCAGCAATGATCAAGAGGTGATCCTCGAACACCTACTTACGCCAAACATAACACGAAAACGTGTTCACTTCCCGGACCACGCCGAGAAGAGACCATCACGGCTACACACCTTGCTGATGCATTTTATTTCAGATCCGTGTCAAGTTGTCTACAACCGACATTAACAAATTCCCATCTGCCACATAATCGCTGCACGCATTTCGAAAGTTTAAACCCCGCGAGGGTGTCCCAACTTAGCCCATGACAAGCTCTCGCGATCATCGAAGGAATAGACCTTCACCCAGAAGACCCGATCAGTCTCTAATCCTTGCACATCAAGACATTTTCGACAATGGTAAAACAAGACCAGCAAGACTTTCCGGCGTATTACATCCTGATAGTAGCCGCCACAGATCTCCCCTTCTACCACACGTGGATGAGCACAGACGACGGCAACCACATTTATACCCCAAGTTGCCTAGGGCGGCACCGTAAGTGGTTTTAGTTTGGACCAACGCTTAGACAAGCAATCGCCCGGGGCTATAATAAAGATGACCCTTGCTAATTACTCCCAAGGGAAAGTAGTAGGTGGTGAGGCAAATGGTAAAAGGCAATGTTGGGCCTTTGCCGACAAGTTTTATTCAAAGCTTAACCGCAGGGGGGTCCCATAAATCACCCGACCGCAGAAGGGACGAAAATCCGGGAACATAACACCGGTATGACGGAAACTAGCGGCAAGAGTGGAACAAAACACAGTGCAAAAGGCCAAGCCTTCCACCCTTTACCAAATATATAGATGCATTAATAATATAAGAGATATTGTGATATCCCAACATAAACCCTGTCCACCATGGAGAAATCTTCAACTTCACATGCAACTAGCAATGCTATAAGAGGGGCTGAGCAAAGCGGGAACATAGCCAAACAATGGTTTGCTAGGAATGGTGTCAAAGGTTAGAGGTTCATGGCAACATGGGATGGCTGGTCAAACAGTAATAGTGTAGTGCAGCATAGCGAAAGAACGAGGCAACTAGCATAGCAATGATAGTAATGAGATCCAGTAGCGGCCATCTTGCCCGAATCCCGCTAGGAAGAAGAACGAGTCCATGAAGAAGACAAACAGACGTAGTCGAACAATCCTCCCAACTCCGAACGAAACCGAAGCTAACGAGAAGCAAACCGAAAGAAGCAAACAATATGGTAAACACATGTTAGCACATCATGGCATGATGCACAAACAAGTATGATGCATGTCCTGTTTAAATATGCATGGCATGGCAAAGTGCACAAACAATCCTACAATTTAAGTGGAGCTCAATATGCAACGAGTTGCAAATTGACGTAAACATTACATGCAATTATTTAGTTTGATCTAGTTATAAGCTACTCAACAATATTAAATGTTATTAAACATGGCAAGGGGTGAAGCATAACAAAATCTACCTACCTAGGTGCAAGTTTAAATGAGGCCGAAACAACGTAACAACAAGTCCGAAAAACCTCATATGCAAATTATGAATTTGCTACTGTTCTGCCCTAAACACAATTTAGAGTTGTTAAACATGCAAGATGAGTGCACCATGTTAAACTAGGCAAAATTCCTACCCCATTTACATATAAAGTTTATTAAATTGAGTTACGTTAAATATTTATGAAATAAATCATTTTAACATGGCATAGAGCAAATTAATGTAAACAACATTTTAAACATATTAACATGAGATGAAAGTGGCATATTGTTAAACTAGACAAAATTCTAAGCATTTTACATATAAAGTTTGTTTTAATCCAATGCACTGCTAGGAGTTTTTATATGCATGAACTTTAGGGTCCAATCAGAAACTGTAATTCCCGGATAAATAGCAAAATTGCAGGCATAGAAAAAAATACATGGGCCGAATCTGCCGGGCCAGCAGCAGGCTGTGAGAGGGCTGGAGGTGCGCCACCCATGGGCCTTGGCCTGCTCGGGCGGAGAAGGGAGCCATGGCCGCAGCGCGATCGGTCAACGGAGCGGCGGGTCGCGCTTCTACTCGCCCCGAAAGCAGAGACATGGCGGCGGCGGCAGGCCTTCCGCGGGCTCGCGAGAGTCGAGACGAGGTCGGAGACGGGCGAGGAGGCCGGAACGGTCGGCGCGCTGCGGATCCGGCCGCCCCTAGCCGGATCTCGACCGAGACGGGTCGGCGGAGGGTTTGGGCGCAGGGCACGGAGATCCGGGCGACGGCGAACGGCGTAACTCGCGGGAGAGAGGCCGCGAGTAAGGAGGAGAGGAAGGGAAAGGACGGGAGGCAAGGGCGCGCTTGCTCGACGGCGGAGACGGCGGCGCCGGCGGCGGGCGGTAGGCACCGGGCGGCGACGACAATGGCGGGCTCGATCGGGAGCTCCTCTCCCGATCTGGAGCTCGGGCGCAGGGCGGCGCGGTCTGGGTCCGGATGGGCTCGGCAGGCCGCCCGGCCTGGGCGGGCTGCGGCGGAGGGAGCGGGCGCGGGACGCGTGGCTCTTTCGGCTGAGAGGCCGGAGGCGCTTGCCGAGGCGGCGCGCCCACGGGCGACTCTCGCCAAGTGGCGCCGAGGAGGTGGCCGCGAACACGATGAGGGTGGTGGCGGCCGAGGGTTGGGGCGCGGAAAACAAGGTAGGGGGTTGGAGGAGGCCAAAACGGCAGGGGAGGTGTATATATATAAGGGGCTAGGGTTAGGAGTTAGGAGGTTTTCGACCTCCGATCGCGATCGGGCGGTTCCGGATGCAGGAGAGGTAGAGGCCTAGGTGGGCTGAGAGAGAGACTTGGGTTGAGGGGAGAGAAGGGAAGTGCAGCCTGACAACAGCTGGAGACCGAAACGTCCACGCATTAAACCGACTATATTGCGGTTGTAGGTTTAACGGTCAGTGCTATCAAATGGACTCAATGCGGCGAAACTTGGCAGCGGCCTGTCTACACTATAATAAGATCGCACGCCAAGTTGCAACCCATTCCGAGAACATTTTATGCCACTTATAAAATAATAATTCGGATGCCACGGGCGCTGCAAGAGTGGTTGGTCTCGTAATCGACAACGGAGAGAACTAAGAGATCGACGGATGCAAGTTTTATGAAAACATGCGGATGCAATGCGGATGATGCTATGAGACGAGATGCATAACAAAAAACAAAATGCAAAACACCGTACAAAAACCCAACCACGAAGAAAATAAATAACACATCTCCGAAAAGGCAGGAGTTGGAGTTACGAATATGGAAAGCTACATCCGGGCGTTACATGGGGGCCGTCCAAGACGCGGCCTTATTGCAGGCCGGATTCGAGACCTCCAAAGCGAGGGAGATCAATCTGGTTGTATGGCGCAGGTTATGCTGGTCGTGCATCTTCGCCCTGCAAACGCCCCCTTCCGCTTATGGGAGTTCAACCCGGCGACCTCGGATTCTCCAACACTTCATGGGTGCGACACCTGTGGAGATGTACAAGTTGTTCTTCGACCGCAGGGCGGGTCCTATTGATCGAGGATACAGCTCTGCCGCAATCGCCTTGATACTCAGTAAATAGCTCAAAGTCCCGGACGCTCTGCTTATCTCGCTTAGAGTTCGCCTCGACCCATTACTCTTTTCACAGAGGGGTAGCGCGACGAGGCCGATAAGGTGTCCGCCCTCCCAAAGACCGCACCGGAGCCCGTGGCGGGTCGGACAGTTGAGGTCGCGCCTATGGAAGGGAGCGATGGGGAAAATAGAGGAGTTATTATTTCGCCAAAGGGCGCCTCAAGAGGGGGAATCAAAACCCTCCTTCCAGGAGAGAAGAGGACCGCCCAAGATCCGGAGGCTAAAGCCCCTAAACGGGGAAGAGATCTTCACCGTCCGCGTCCGGGAGAATCCAGACGCATAATCATCGCCAAAGGATCAACCTCCAAGCGAGCCGTGAGTATGAAAAGGGAGCATTAGTAAGGACATACCTCCATTTGTGCTTTTGTAGGTTACCAAATATTTATCTTGCAGTTCGATCCGCAGCTTCTCGATGAGTTCATCTTCGGGACCTTCTTCCGGAGATGATGGAGAGCGAACGCCTCCGTCACAAGCGCCAGCCGATAAGGCGATGAGCCTCAAGTATCACACGGAGGGTATCCCCGAGTCCGGAGGGGCCAGAGTTTGGCACCCGCCAGTATCCGCCGGAGAATCAAGAATCTGGCTTGAGAGGGCGCCCATCTCGAAGATCACCGCGGCGCTGATGCGTATGGTGATTAGAAGGATTTCGGCCCTCTGAGAGGATTGCGTAATGCCGCTATGAGTTTGCCAAGCGGGTTTGAGGTACGCGAGAATGACGCACCCTTTGTCTTTTAACAGCTTTGCACATAAAAATGCGCCTGTGATAGATAGTAGCCCATGAGACTCGTAGGTTGTCGAAGACGACAGCGCGCCGAGGATCAAAATCGCAAGTGATGAATCTCGCCGCCTTGCGCAGTGGCGGATAGTCCGAGGGCTAGCCGGACTAGTGGAGTTGCCGAAGCACGCGGGCAACTTGACGTGGCAGATGCGGACATCGCACTTGTCAACCGGCAACTTGACGAGTCGCAAGGTAAATGAGTTCTCCGCAGTTGCTTTATTAAGGGTGTCAAAGCCCTCCTCTGATAAATTATATGCTGTTGTACAGTGACGGTGCTGTTGCTGTGGAGAGCTCTTCGGGCCGAACTTGCTCAAGCTAAGGAGCAAGCCCAAAGAGTGACGCGGCTGGTCTCGAGGGCGCCGAGAGTTGAAAGTCAAAAGGCTGCGACACCGCTTAGCAGGGAAGAGATGGCCGAATTGGCCGTGAAATTAAAAGATGCTGCCGACCGCAATGAGGCTCTTGAAAAGGAGCGCTTATCGGAGCGGGAAGACTTGAGGAAGGCCACCGCCGAGGCCAAGGATGCCCGCTTCGCAATGCGGGCCATGAAGGAGGAGCGCGCTAAGCCGGGATATCGTGGCTGGCAAGCCTTATCCGCTATGCGCCGTTTATGGACCAAAAGTATGCTCAATTTGGCCAGCCGTGGAGTCCCGAGGATCCGTGATATGGACTTAGCGCACGAGTGCGGCCGATGCCGTTGAGCACTTCCGGAGCCGTAGGATCACAAGATGGAAGAGCTATTTTGGTCTTACCCATAGTCCGGATCGCCACTTCCGCTGACCGACCGGTTGGCCGAATGGGCCGAGCTAAATAGGGTTGTCCGACTTGCTATGACGGACATCATGGCTGCGCGTCCGCCGTAGAGGCCCAAGGCGACGAGCTACTTCGGCTATCGCAGCAATTCCTTGAGCGGTGCCGCATATCAAGGAGATGAAGCGGTCGGCTCGCGCCGAGGGCGCGCCAGTGATGGTTTGCCCGCGGAAGGCGCATTGACGAGATGGATGCCACCGCCAGAAGCGCCAGGCTCGGATGAAAGCCATCCCGCCGAGCACTATTTCGGGAAGTTACGGTGGGCGCCGTGGTAATAGAGTCGCAGCTCAAAAATGTCACGCTCAAATGAACGCTTTAGCTTGTAAAACGATGATTATGCTATAATCGCTTATACTTGTAGCGCCCCAAGTAGTAAAACTTCTCCTATGCGGCCGCTTACGATACATTTGTATAACCCGAAGATTGCGCTTCGCTTCAGCCCCACGCACAAAAAAAGCGGGGTGTTCGCAAAAATAGCGCTGCCACACTTAATCCGACGCCTCGGCCCCGTGCAGCGAGGTGGTAGCGAGCAAACGAGGCAATCCGACTATAATGCTTTATCACTTTCACTTTGCTAGTGGAGCTCGAGGGTGGGGCTACGATATAGCCCTTGGGGCACCGCACTTCTCCGGAAGTTCGGGGCGCGTGTGTGCCCCGATCGAAACGGTCCTTCACAAAGCGGGAATTCTAAACATTCCGTAGTCGATCGAGTGGTCGACTATTCACTCGCTATATCATGACAGCTTTTCGGGCTTTCATCGAGGTGCTCGCCCAAATTAATCGGGGCACAATCGCAGAGTTCTCCGTGCCGTTAGCCAATGATACGTAATGTAAGGCAGCAAAACACGTGAGCCGGGCAAACCCAACATTTGGACCAAAGACATGATTCGAGCTGATGCATATAATGCCTAATCTCGAGACGCCAACACTCCCTAAGGTGTTCGGTCTTTATAATAATGGGCGTAACAATGCCCTAAGCCCCTAGTGTCCGTGCACGGCATGGTCTTCGACGCCGCCGATGCCAAAACGCCAGGCTCTTTTGGCTATAGAAAAACCAAGGAGAATAACAACAAGAGACAGTAAAAAAGGTTTACGCAGGTCTTAATCTGAAAGAATCTCACAACGGGTCCCTCACCGCACGCTCATACTTCAGTTCTCCGCTGCGCCGTTATCCTCGACGGTATGCACGTTGTTCATCTCGTAAAAAGATAGGAACGCTTAGTTTGAAAACAACGTGGCGAAAGATATATGTGTGAAAGAAAAATATAAATAAGTAAAGCGGGTTTGTATGAACCCGCGGTTGTTTGAGCGCCGCAACCCCCGTGGAAGAGGTGTGCGGTTAGGGAACCCTAGCCCGCTGAAGCCGACTCATCTATCCGAAGTCTGGGGTCTTTGAGTGACCAAGATCAAAATGACGCCACGCCGGACTGGCATCTTGAGTGTAAGAGACGCCAGAATGCGGTATGGCGCTGAAACGATTAAAGCCTTTTCGTCCCAAGAGTGCTTGATATCCACTTTAAATGGGACGATGTGAAAATTAGTTTTTCGCACGAAAGTTGTTCGTGAACCGGACACGATCGCTAGTAATAGGGAGCCTATGCACTTGGCATAAGGGCCTGGCGCTACCTCTTTGAAGGAAGTGCTAAAGGAAATATGCCCTAGAGGCAATAATAAAGTTATTATTTATTTCATATCATGATAAATGTTTATTATTCATGCTAGAATTGTATTAACTGAAACATGATACATGTGTGAATACATAGACAAACATAAAGTCACTAGTATGCCTCTACTTGACTAGCTCATTAATCAAAGATGGTTATGTTTCCAACCATAGACATGTGTTGTCATTTGATTAAATGGGATCACATCATTAGGAGAATGATGTGATTGACATGACCCATCCTGCTAGCTTAGCACTTGATCGCTTAGTATTCTGCTATTGCTTTCTTCATGACTTATACATGTTCCCATAACTATGAGAATTGTGCAATTCCCATTTACCGTAAGAACACTTTGTGTGCTACCAAACGTCACAACGAATCGGGTGATTATAAAGGTGTCTACATGTGTTTCCAAGGTACATGTTGAGTTGGCATAATTCGAGATTAGGATTTGTCACTCCGATTGTCGGAGAGGTATCTTCGGGCCTCTCTCGCAATACTCATCACCTAAGCCTTGCAAGCATATAACTAATGAGTTAGTTATGAGATGACGACATGTAATCGAGTAAAGAGACTTGCCGGTAACGAGATTGAACTAGGTATTGATACCGACGATCAAATCTCGCAAGTAACATACCGATGACAAAGGGAACAAAGTATGTTGTTATGCGGTTCGACCGATAAAGATCTTCAGAGAATATGTAGGAACCAATATGGGCATCCAGTGTCCCGCTATTGGTTATTGACCGAGACATGTCTCGGCCATGTCTACATTGTTCTCGAACCGTAGGGTCCGCACGCTAAGGTTTCATGATGCTATATTATGAGTTTATGTATTTTGATGTACCAAGGTTGTTCGAGTCCCGATGTGATCAATGACATGACGAGGAGTCTCAAATGGTCGAGACATAAAGATTGATATATTGACGGATATATTTGGACACCGGAAAGGTTCCGGAGAGTTTGGGAATATACCGGAGTTCCGGAGGTTACCGAACCCCCGGTAAGTATATGGGCCTTATTGGGCCCTAGTGAAGGGAGGGAGAAGAGCAGAGAGGGGCACCCCAATCCCAATCCGACCGGGGGGCCAGCCCCGCTTCCTTCTCTCCTTCCCTCCTCCTTCCTACTACTACTACTCCTTCCTTCCCTCCAACTTGATTAGAAAAGAGGGAAACCTACTTGGAGTAGGTTTCCTCCCTATGGCGCCCCCTTGGGCCGCCACCTCCTCCCTCCCTCCTTATATATGGGGTAGGGAGGCACCTTAGACACACAAGTTGATCATTGAGATCGCCTCTCAGCCGCAGCGGTGCCCCTCCACGATATTACACCTCCATCATATTGTAGCGCTTAGGCGGCTCCCCGCGACAGAGAACATCAAGATCGCCACCACGCCGTCATAAACGAAACTCCCCGGCGCCTCTACGGATTGAGATCGGGGTGCGCCATCGAGTTGTACGCGTGTCAAGAACTCGGAGGTGCCGGAGTAACGGTGCTTGGATCGGTCGGACCGGAGGACGACGACTACTTCCTCTACGCTGCGGCCAACGCTTCCGCTTCGGGCCCACGAGGGTACGAGACAACACTCTCCCTCGCTGCTATATCATCACCATGATCTTGCGTGCGAGGAAATTTTTGAAATTACTACGCTTCCCAACAAAGGGCATCCGAGCCTAGGTTTTATGCGCTGATGTTATATGCACGAGTAGAACACAAGTGAGTTGTGGACGATATAAGTCATACTCGCCTACCAGATGTCATACTTTGGTTCAGCGTATTGTTGGATGAAGCGGCCCGACCGACATTACGCCAGACGCTTACGCGAGACTGGTTTTACCGCCGCAGCTTGCACACAAAGTGACTAGCGGGTGTCTGCTTTCTCCAACTTTAGTTGAACCGAGTGCTACGCCCGTCCTTGTGAAGGTTAAACGAGTCTATTTGACAAACTATCGCTGTGGTTTTGATGCGAGGTAAGAACGGTTCTTGCTAAGCCCGTAGCAGCCACGTAAAATTTGCAACAACAAAGTAGAGGACGCCTAACTTGTTTTTGCAGGCATGTTGTGATGTGATATGGCCAAGACGTGATGCTATATTTTATTGTATGAGATGATCATGTTTTGTAACCGGTTATCGCAATCGGCAGGAGCCATATGGTTGTCGCTTATTGTATGAAATGCAACGCTCTGTAATTGCTTTACTTTATCACTAAGCTGTAGCGATAGTCGAGAAGCAATAGATGGCGAATCGACAACGATGCTACGATGGAGATCAAGGTGTCGCTACCGGTGACGATGGTGATCACGACGGTGCTTTCGAGATGGAGATCACAAGCACAAGATGATGATGGCCATATCATATCACTTATATTGATTGCATGTGATGTTTATCCTTTATGCATCTTATCTTGCTTTGATTGACGGTAGCATTTTAAGATGATCTCTCACTAATTATCAAGAAGTGTTCTCCCGAGTATGCATCGCTATGAAAGTTCTTCGTGCCGAGACACCACATGATGATCGGTGTGATAGGCTCTACGCTCAAATACAACGGTGCAAAACAGTTGCACACGCGAATACTCAAAGTTATACTTGACGAGCCTAGCATATACAGATATGGCCTCGAACACGGAGACCGAAGGTCGAGCGTGAATCATATAGTAGATATGATCAACATAGAGATGTTCACCATTGAAACTACTCCATCTCACGTGATGATCGGACATGGTTTAGTTGATTTGGATCACGTGATCACTTAGATGACTAGAGAGATGTCTGCCTAAGTGGGAGTTCTTAAGTAATATGATTAATTGAACTTAAATTTATCATGAACTTAGTACCGATAGTATTTTGCTTGTCTATGTTTGTTTGTAGATAGATGGCTCGTGTCGTTGTTCCATTGAATTTTAATGCGCCTTGAGAAAGCAAAGTTGAAAGATGATGGTAGTATTACACGGATCGGGTCCGAATCTCGAGGATTATCCTCATTGTGCACGTAAGAGTTACGCCCCGAAGCACCGCTAGGTGCCAGCTCGTCCGATGATGCAACCGACGACGTTAAGAACGTCCGCGAGCAAAGTCGATGACTACTCTATAGTTCAGCAGCTATGCTTTACGGCTTAGAACCGGTCTTCAACGACGCTTTTGAACGCTATGGAGCATATGAGATGTTCCAAGAGTTGAAGTTAATATTTCAAGCAAATGCCCGGATTGAGAGATATGAAGTCTCCAATAAGTTCTATAGCTGCAAGATGGAGGAGAATAGTTCTCCAAGGAGCATATACTCAAAATGTCTGGGTATAATAATCACTTGATTCAACCGGGAGTTAATCTTCCTGATGATAGCGCCATTGATGTAATTCTTCAATCATCGCCACCAAGCTACAAGAGCTTCGTGATGAACTATAATATGCAAGGGATGAACAAGACTATTCTCGAGCTCTTCGCGATGCCGAAAGTCATGGAGGTAGAAATCAAGAAGGAGCATCAAGTGTTGATGGTCAACAAGACCACTAGTTTCAAGAAGAAGGGCAAAGGGAAGAAGAAGGAATTCAAAAGAACAGCAAACAAGTTGTCTGCTCAAGAGAAGAAACCCAAGTCTGACCTAAGCCTCAAATCGAGTGCTTCTATTGCAAGCGATCGACACCGGATGAACTGCCCCAAGTATTTGGCGGATAAGAAGGATGGCAAAGTGAACAAAGGTATATGTGATATACATGTTATTGATGTGTACCTTACTAATGCTCGCAGTAGCACCTGGTATTTGATAATCGTTCTTGTTGCTAATATTTGCAACTCAAAACAGGACTACGGATTGCGAAGATTAGCTAAGGACGAGGTGACGGCGCTGGGAAATGGTTCCAAAGTCGATGTGATCGCGGTCGGCACGCTACCTCTACATCTACCATCGGGATTAGTTTTAGACCTGAATAATTGTTATTTGGTGCCTGCGTTGAGCATGAACATTATATCCGGATCTTGTTTGATGCGAGACGTTATTCATTTAAATCGAGAATAATGGTTGTTCTATTTATATGAGTAATATCTTTATGGTCATGCACCCTTGAAGAGTGGTCTATTTTATTGAATCTCGATAGTAGTGATACACATATTCATAATGTTGAAGCCAAAAGATGCAGAGTTGATAATGATAGTGCAACTTATTTGTGGCAATCGCCGCTTAGGTCATATCGTGTAAACGCATGAAGAAACTCCATATCGATGGACTTCTGAATCACTTGATTATGAATCACTTGGTACTTGCGTAACCGTGCCTCATGGGCAAGATGACTAAAACACCGCTTCTCCGGATCTATGGAGAGAGCAACAGATTTGTTGGAAATCATACATACAGTGTATGTGGTCCGATGAATGTTGAGGCTCGTGGCGGATATCGTTATTTTCTCACCTTCACAGATGATTTGAGCAGATATGGGTATATCTACTTAATGAAGCACAAGTCTCAAAACATTTGAAAAGTTCAAAGAATTTCAGAGTGAAGTAGAAAATCATCGTAACAAGAAAATAAAATTTCTACGATCTGATCGTGGAGGAGAATATTTGAGTTACGAGTTTGGTTTACATTTGAAACAATGCGAATAGTTTCGCAACTCACGCCACCGGAACACCACAACGAAATGGTGTGTCCGAACGTCATAATCGTATTTTACTTGATATGGTACGATCTATGATGTCTCTACCGATTTACCGCTATCGCTTTTGGGGTTATGCTTTAGAGACGGCCGATTCACGTTAAATAGGGCACCATCAAAACTGCTGAGACGACGCCTTATGAACTATGGTTTGGCAAGAAACCAAAGTTGTCGCTTAAAGTTTGGGGTCATGCGATGCTTATGTGAAGAAACTTCAACCAGATAAGCTCGAACCCAAATCGAGAAATGTGTCTTCATAGGATACCCAAAGGAGACTATTGGGTACACCTTCTATCACAGATCCGAGGCAAGATTTTTGTTGTTAATTGGATCCTTTCTAGAGAAGGAGTTTCTCTCGAAAGAAGTGAGGGAGGAAAGTAGAACTTGATGAGATAATCAGATCTACTCCCTTATTGAAGGTAGTTCATCACAAGAACCGTTCCGTGACAACTACACCAATTAGTGAGGAAGCTAATGATATTGATCATGAAACTTCAGATCAAGTTTCATGAACCTCGTAGGTCTACCAGAGTAAGATCCGCACTGAGTGGTACGGTAATCCTATTCGGAAGTCATGTTACTTGACCATGATGAACCTACGAACTATGAGGAAGCGATGATGAGCCCAGATTCGCAAAATGGCTAGAGGCCATGAAATCTGAGATGGGATCCATGTATGAAAACAAAGTATGGATTTTGGTTGACTTGCCCGATGATCGGCAAGCCATTGAGAATAAATGGATCTTTAAGAAGAAGACCGACGCCGATGGTAATGTTATCGTTTATAAAGCTCGACTTGTTGCGAAGGTTTTCGACAAGTTCAAGGGGTTGACTATGATGAGACTTTCTCACCCGTAGCGATGCTTAAGTCTCGTCTCAATCATGTTGGCTATCGCTGCATTTCATGATTATGAAATTTGGCAAATGGATGTCAAGACTGCATTCTTGAATGGATTTCTAGAAGAAGAGTTGTATATGATGCAGCCTGAAGGTTTTGTTGATCCAAAAGGTGCTAATAAAGTGCAAGCTCCAACTGCTCCATTTATGGACTGCAAGCATCTCGAGTTAGAATAAACGCTTGATAGTGTGATCAAAGATATGGTTTTATATGCACTTTTGGAGAAGCCTCGATTTACAAGAAAGTGAGGGAGCTCAGAGCATTTCTAGTTTTATATGTTGATGACATATTATTAATTGGAAATGATATAGAATTTCGATAGCATAAAGGGATACTTGAATAAAAGTTTTCAATGAAAGACCTCGTGAAGTTGCTATATATTGGGATCTATAGAGATAGATCAAGACGCTTAATAGGACTTTCACAAAGCACATACCTTGACAAAATTTTGAAAAGTTCAAATGGATCAGGCAAAGAAAGGATTCTTGCCTCGTGCTACAAGGTGTGAAGTTGAGTCAAACTCAATGCCCGACCACATCAGAAGATAGAGAGAAAATGAAAAGTGTTCCTATGCTTCAGCCATAGGCTCTATCATGTATGCAATGTGTGTACCGACCGACGATGCTTAGCAATAAGCTTGGCAGGAAGTACCAAAGTAATCCAGAGTGGATCACGGACAGCGGTCAAGAACATCCCGAAATACCGAAAAGGACTAAGGATATGTTTCTCGATATGGAGGTGACAAAGAGCTAGTCGTAAATGGTTACGCCGATGTAAGCTTTGACATCGATCCCACGATTCTAAATCGCAAACCGGATACGTGTTTATATTAAACGTGGAGCTGTAAGTTGGTGCGCTTCTAAACAAAGCGCCGTAGGGATCTACATGTGAAGCGGAGTATATAGCTGCTTCTAAAGCAAAGAAATGAAGGAGTCTCGATGAAGGAGTTCATTTCCATCTAGGTGTCATACCTAGTGCATCGAGACCAATGAAGATCTTCCGTGACAATATCGTGCAATTGCCTTGGCAAAGGAATCCAGATTTCACAAGAGGACCAAGCACATCAAGAGACGCTTAATTCCATTCGACCAAGTCCAAGTGGGAGACATAGAGATTTGCAAGATACATACGGATCTGAATGTTGCGCATCCATTGACTAAGCCTCTCTCACGAGCAAAACATGATCAAGACCAAGACTCCATGGGTGTTAGAATCATTACTATGTAATCTAGATTATTGACTCTAGTGCAAGTGGGAGATCAAGGAAATATGCCCTAGAGGCAATAATAAAGTTATTATTTATTTCCTCATATCATGATAAATGTTTATTATTCATGCTAGAATTGTATTAACCGGAAACATGATACATGTGTGAATACATAGACAAACATAAAGTCACTAGTATGCCTCTACTTGACTAGCTCATTAATCAAAGATGGTTATGTTTCCTAACCATAGACATGTGTTGTCATTTGATTAATGGGATCACATCATTAGGAGAATGATGTGATTGACATGACCCATCCTGTTAGCTTAGCACTTGATCGCTTAGTATTCTGCTATTGCTTTCATGACTTATACATGTTCTCGTAACTATGAGAATTGTGCAACTCCCATTTACCGTAAGAACACTTTGTGTGCTACCAAACGCCACAACGAATCGGGTGATTATAAAGGTGCTCTACTGTGTTTCCAAGGTACATGTTGAGTTGGCATAATTCGAGATTAGGATTTGTCACTCGATTGCTCGGAGAGGTATCTCTCGGCCTCTCGTAATACTCATCACCTAAGCCTTGCAAGCATATAACTAATGAGTTAGTTATGAGATGACGACATGAACGAGTAAAGAGACTTGCCGGTAACGAGATTGAACTAGGTATTGATACCGACGATCAAATCTCTCGCAAGTAACATACCGATGACAAAGGAACAAAGTATGTTGTTATGCGGTTCGACCGATAAAGATCTTCGAGAATATGTAGGAACCAATATGGGCATCCAGGTCCCGCTATTGGTTATTGACCGAGACATGTCTCGGTCATGTCTACATTGTTCTCGAATCGTAGGGTCCGTGACGCTTAAGGTTTCGGCGACAGCTTATATTATGAGTTTATGTAGTTTGATGTACCAAGGTTGTTCGAGTCCCTGATGTGATCACGGACATGACGAGGAGTCTCAAATGGTCAAGACATAAAGATTGATATATTGACGGATATATTTGGACACCGAAAAGGTTCCGGAGAGTTTGGGAATATACTGGAGCTCCGGAGGTTACCGAACCCCGAGTAAGTATATGGGCCTTATTGGGCCCTAGTGGAAGGGAGGAGAAGGAGCAAGAGAGGCGCCCCAAGCCCAATCCGACCTGGGGGGGGCCGCCCTCTCCTTCTCTCCTCCTCCTCCCTACTACTACCACCTTCCTTCCCTCCAACTTGATTAGAAAAGAGGGAAACCTACTGGAGTAGGTTTCCTCCCATGGCGCCCCCTTGGGCCGGCACCTCCTCCTCCCTCCTTATATACGGGGTAGGGGCACCCTAGACACACAAGTTGATCATTGAGATCGCTCTTAGCCGCGTGTGCCCCCTCCACGATATTACACCTCAGGCCATATTGTAGCGGTGCTTAGGCGAAGCCCCGCAACAGAGAACATCAAGATCGCCACCACGCCATCGCGTCCGACGGAACTCCCCCGCGCCTCCTCGATTGAGATCGGGGTGCATCGAGCTGTACGCTGTGTCAAGAACTCGAGGTGCCGGAGTAACGGTGCTTGGATCGGTCGGACCGAGGACGACGACTACTTCCTCTATTGCTAAGGCCAACGCTCGCTTCGGCCTCACGAGGGTACGAGACAACACTTCCGCCTCGCTATATCATCACCATGATCTTATGTGCATAGGATTTTTTTGAAATTACTACGCTTCCCAACAAGTGCGGCTGTGGTCGAATTTTTGTAGGGTCTATCCCCATCTTGCGGATTGTGTTTGAATACAAAGCAGGTTTAAGTCGCTGCTTCCATCCATTAGGACTTTAGTAAACCGTAGTCCGTCCGATTATGGGATTCAATATCGTGGGCAATCCGTCCCCTGCTTCAACGCTCCAAATAGTCCAGTGGTCGAAAGTTATTGGTTTTGATATCCAATCTCTATGGTCTCGCAGGGTTGGCCCGCAAGCGAGGCTCTTTTTAGAAAGTGCCACACTATTTTTCCGTATTATCACATGAAGTGAATTTACTACTTTGACTTCTTGTGGAAAGTCCTTTGTTTCCGGTGCTCACTGGGGGTTTATCGCTCGCTGACGCCCGAGCCCTTTGTGTTCGGCGCTTAGTCGGCCGGATCGTTTAAAACCCAACAACCTCGTGGGTGTGGTTTGCAGCCTTCCGGGATACCGTGGATTTGACATATCCGACCCAAAATCTTGTTTGTTGGACAGCTCATCGCCGCCATCCTTAAGAGGCGGTGTTTTGTTGTTTGGTCATGAGCTTTTGAATCCGGCGCTGACCGCCGTGTTTTGGGCTTTTCTATTTATTCCGCGCTTTCTTTTCGCGCCGTGATTTTCCGCTTTCCATCTCTTATCTCGATGTACTTGGGTCGTTGGTGCTGGCATCTTGCTAGCTAGTGTCCTCTCCCGCACGTAAGTATGGGTCATGAGGTTAGTTAGCGCGACATTGTCCTTGGTTTTTCGCCGAGGTGTCTCGCAAGCCATTCGCCTCGACATTGTGTTTAAAAGCTGCTAAGGCTTCGTGTCCTGACAATAACTATTTGGTTCTTTTGGTGAGAAACCTGTTCTGCATTTGTGCGCCGACTCTCCCGGTCTGTTGAGTTATATGACTTAGATCATCTCAAGGTCCGGAGGGCGGATATAAGTCCCTTGAAAATTTGTTTCTAAACTGCCCCCGAGCTCTTCCCAACTTCCAACAAGTGTTTTCGGGAGGCTTTTAAGCCAATGACGGGCTGGCCCTTTGAGCTTGAGGGTAGGTATTTTATGGCGTGAGATCATCTCTCCTCACCATGTGTATATGTAGTATATAATCTTCAATCCAGATCTGTGGTCTGTTGTTCCATCGTAGGCCTCTATGTTTATAGGTTTAAATCCTGCTGAAATTCATGGTCCAGCACTTCATTGGTGAAACATAGTGGTGTGCGCGCCAGTATTTGGGTGTGTTGTTATCTTCTGACACTTGACGTGTTGCTTTGCTTCCTCGGGCCTTCTTCTTGGTCCCAGATGGACCGGGCTGGGCCATCTGCCTTCCGTGTTCATTAGTTGGTTTATGTGCGGTGCCGCTTTCAGAATTTGGCCTATCATCCGCCGCTCATCCAGCCAGCAGCCTCTTTATTTTTTGATGGTGGAGGCTCTATGGCCTCCTCGTCGACTCCGTAGCAGCTTGCGCTTCGGGTAGCTCTTGATTGGTGACCATCGCCAGATTTATCCGCGTTTTGAGCACTTTGCTCCATCTCATTCTGAGTGTGTCTTCCGCTGTTTTGAGCTTCCGCTTTTTTTTCAGCTTCTTGTAGTGCCGACAAGTCTTTTCCGGTTTTTGCTTCTCCGGCGGCGTGTCCGCCCGAGATCATCCGGACTGTTGTTTTCGCTGGCCCGGACTGATTATCCGACTCGCCATGTTCGGACGGTTGCTTATCTGCATGTTCGTCATCCACTTGTGAGCCCTCGCTAGACACGGGCCTTAGGAGCGTTGTTGTTGTCAAGGCGGACTTAGGGAGGCGCTCGCGCCGCCGCTTTGGTTGTTTATCGGCGGGTTATCTTCTCGCCGCCGCGCTGGTCCTCGTATCGCCTCTCTTTGGGGTATCCACCATGTATATGTCATATGACGAGGTGGTCCTTCCGTGCCCTATAGGCGCGAGTTTTGTTCGCTCTCGCCATCGCCGCTCATACCGCCGATGTCTTCGAGTCGTAGTCCGCATGTCGCTTAGATCGTCGACAAGCTGGCTACAAAGTGGGTGGTGGTGGGCTCAATTTCTTCGTCGTCTGCATTTCAACCATCCCGCCATAGTTCGCCAGACTCTCCCGATAACGAGAGATGCTTTAGCGATTTAGGATGTCGCCAAAGGGCGAGTGTTGGAAGATGTCCGCGCGGTGAATTCCATAACCGGCGCCTAATCCGAATCGATTGGTAGGCGCTGGAGGTTCGGAGTCCGCAAGGAGTCCGAACCTCAAATCACGAAGTTTCGCAGGGACAAGATTAGCGCTCGCTCCATCGCTGCGGGAAGTTGAAGCCCCAAGGCGTGTCCATCCACCAATCTCGGTTCATGATCGGCTCCGACTAATGGCCGGCAGATTCGTGTGCGCCACCAAGGCACCGTCCCCAAAGAGAGTTAGATCATGCCCATCATAATAGTGCGGCTCGCTTGGTCAGGCTCGAGCCCGTCAAGATCAAGTCTCCGCGACGCTGGCCGTGAGGTTTAGATTCCGAATCGACTCGACGCCAGGGCGAGCTTTCTGATATGCTCCAGATGGCTGCTTAATTAGCCCGTGAAAGCGGTTTGCCAATATTTAAGATTTGTCCGGGAGAAAAGTCTCACCCTCGACAGAGTTGTTGGTTGAAGTTGCCATCGGGCCTATCGGTGACGACACGAGGAACTCTCAATGAAAGCACCAATGTCGGTGTCAAACCGGCGGATCTCGGTAGGGGGTCCCGAACTGCAAGGCCTAGGCGGATGGTAACAGGAGACGAGGGACACGATGTTTTTACTCTAGGTTCGCCCTCTCGATGGAGGTAAAACCCACGCCCCGCTTGATTAATATTGATGATATGGGTAGTACAAGAGTGGATCTACCACGAGATCAAGGAGGCTAAACCCAAAGCTAGCCTATGGTATGATTTTTGTAATGTATGTTGTGTCCCACGGACTAAAGCCCTCCGCTTTATATAGACACCGGAGGAGGCTAGGGTTACACAAAGTCGGTTACAATGGTAGGAGATCTACATATCCAGATTGCAAGCTTGCCTTCCACGCCAAGGAAAGTCCCATCCGACACGGACGGAGTCTTCAATCTTGTATCTTCAGAGTCTTGGAGTCCGGCGGACGATGATAGTCCGGCTGTCCGGACACCCCCTAGTCCAGGACTCCCTCAGTTAGGTTTACCTTAATGCTTCTTTTGTAGTTGCGGATGCTAGCAATAGGGGTTAATCATAAGTGGGATGCTTGTCCAAGAAAGGGAAGTAACCAAGCACCGGTCCACCCACATACCAAATTATCAAAGTAACGAACGCGAATCATATGAGCGTGATGAAAACTAGCTTGACGATAATTCCCGTGTGTCCTCGGGAGCGCTTTTCTATATAAGAGTTTTTCCAGTGCTTGTACTTTATGCATAAAAAGGATTGGTCCATCTTGCTGCACCTTATTTACTTTCATTACTTGTTACCCGCTATAATTTACCTTATCACAAAACTAGTGTTACCGATAATTTCAAGCTTGCAGAGAATACCTTATCGAAAACCGCTTGTCATTTCCTTCGGTCCTTGTTGGGTTCGACACTCTTACTTATCGAAGGACTACGATAGATCCCCTATACTTGTGGGTCATCAAATGGTGAACCAAGGGCTGAACCTTTGTCATGGGTGATCCGGGGTTTATATAGGCCTACCCCCAAGGGTACAATGGTAATCCGCTGGTCATAGGACCCGGTTGTCAATATCTCTGGCTCCGTGATCTCCGCCGACACTGGGCTCCGCCGAAGGGGCCTTGTCGATCGCTATGGACTCGCCGATGTAGGGCTCCGCCATCAGGCCAGAGGACTAGGCCACACCATAGCCTCGCCGATAACGATTGCTTGGTCGGGGCGATGGCTACAGATCACGCCTGGTGGACAATCACTATAGCCACACCCCGCCACTTCTGTTAATGGAGCATGACTTAGGGAGGGGCATCCGCTGTTCATAGTCGGCCTCCCTTGTCGCCACTCGCTAGTGGCTCGCGACATGTGGGCCCACTGCCTGGGCCACACGATCGCCTGTCATGAGCATGGCCCGACCGACGAGGTGACGTTGGGGGCCGGGGCTAAAGTGCCATGGCAAAGTAGGGTGTCCGCCTGCACGCCTGCGACTGTGGCCACGCCTCCGCCCTAGATTCGGGGGATGGGTTGCCGATCGTGCCACGCCTGCCTTGTCGCAGCAGGGTGCAGACTTTGAGGAGGCGAGGCCGCCGGTAGGAGTCGGCCCTGCCCTGCCGCCTCCGGGTGCGCCGCTTTTGAGACGGTCCGTTGGCACCAGCCGGCCGTAGGCCGGCCTGTGACCGGCCAGCTGAGGGCTTGGCCAGCCTCGCTGTCCCTAAAAACTGCCGAGGCGCGATGAGGCTACTCGTGGTTTATCCCCATTAGTAGTTCTCGGTTGGTGAGGTTCTATGGCTTTGGGCAGCCAGAGCATCGAGTTTCTCTATGGCCTTCCGCTCGCTTCCATCCGCCTGGAGGAGTCGGACGCCAGAGCCGACATAGCCGTGGCCGCCGTGGAATTCGGAATAGTCATGGTGGGGGCAGGTGGCGTATGCCAACCGGTAGTAGGCTCGCCGCCTGTTGCCCGCCATGCGCGCGCTAGTCAACAGTCGGTTGCCAGCCCACGCGCCAGGCGACGGACTCGCCGCAGTTCGCACGCCATTTACAGGTTTCGCACGCGCGATCCGCCGCGCCGAGGTAAACGGTTGCACTTCCCAGCGTGTTTAATACACGCCATCATGGCGCGGAAATGCGGGTCGTGGTGAGGGGCGAAGCATCTCGCGCTTCACGCCTCGCCTCGGTTCCACCGCCGGGCTAAGGCAGGGGGAGGAGGGCGTAGAACGCACGCTGCGTCTCCTCTCGCCTTTGCCTTGCTTCTTCCTTCGCCCTTCTGCCGCCGCCGCGCTTTCTCCTTCTCGCCGAGTGCCGCCGCAGCTCGTTGCCGCCAACTTCCTCACGCCGAGCTACCCCGCACCGCCACGAAGCTCAGATCCCATGGCGCACAGCGGATGCGCTAAGCGATCGACGGCTCCACCGCCCACGACGACCATCTCGAGTTCCTCCGCCAGACGCGGGCGTTCCCACTTCTCCAATGTCAAGGTGCGATCCCCTAAAAGGGAGAGCTCATTGGCGCCGGAGGGCGACGAGCGCTGCTGCCTTCCTGGCCGCACTTCCTCCGCGTTTCTTGATTTCTATGGAGTGCAGCCCCACCACCACGCCAAACACGGTGGTGCTTTCATTACCCTCCCGACGGGCAGGAATAGAAAAACTCAAGACATGGAATAAGATGAGCTCATAGATAAAAGGTAGCCCCGAGTGCACCTCGGGGACCTGAGGTCTTTTACTTAATAAAAAGTTGGCATGGTACATACACTGAATCAGCTCTAAAACGGGCGGAGCAGATTTGCATTCCATGGCCGCCGCCTTCGCCAGCCAGTATCGCTGCGCTTTTGCGCTTCGGGCGCCAATGAGGTAGTACGAGTCATTGTCCGTGGCCTTGCTGATGATGAAGGGGACTTCCTAAGGTGTCATGAGCTTGTGTGCTGTCCGCTGATCGCTGGATCGTGGAGCACAAGGTCGCCAGAGAAGGAACGTGGGCTCGACTCTTATTGTGGTAGCAAAGGTGCTCGCAGTAGATGGCAGATCGCGCATGCTAGCGCCGGGCCTCTTCCAAGAGATCGACGCCGCCTTCGCGCTTTTGGCCTACGCCTCCGCGGTACATGGTGACCCGAGGCGAGTCGAACTCAATATCCGTAGGGATGATAGCCTCGACACAACAACACAAGGAAGAAAGGCGTGAAGTCGGGTTGATCTGTTGGGCATGGTCCGAAGGCTCTAGAGGATTTGCCGGCAAGCCGCGATCCAAAGCAATGGACCGCTTGCTACCTCTTGAGCATCGCGTGGATTTCCCAAAGAGGAGAGGATGATGCAGCAAAGTAGCGTAAGTATTTCCTCAGCTTTTGAGAACCAAGGTGTCAATCTAGTAGGAGACTGTGGTGCATCTAGTGCCACCCCTAGTTGGTTTTGGAGTATTGACAAAGTTGGTTGAGGGACTAATGCGCTTGTGAGAATTGCAGATAATGCGTAGTGTCCCTCATTGATTCGGGTTTACCTACCGGAGATGACCCCTAAAATGTATGAAGACATTGACGACAATGGTGGTATGTGAAGATATTCATATTGAAGACTATGACATGAGAAGACATTGAGTGAAGACTATGGAGCGCCAAGACCGTGGTTGTTTCGCTATTTCCTTTCTTCTTTGTTGAGTCATAGGAACCACCGCATCGTTAAGGGGGTCCAATTGAACTAAGTCGAATGATCAAGTGATGCTCAACCTAAATCCTATGTCTTCGAGCGAAGACAATGAGAGCAAATCTTATCCAGAGTCGATGAGTCAGCTTTGCTTGTAGCCCAAGTAAAGTTGCTGCAGTGTGTTTGAAATCGACCGCTGGAACACGTGTCGCTTCCTTTAGTGACCCAGGTCATTTCGACATATCAGGTCGGTTGCCTTGTGGCTATAAATAGCCAACCCCTACACCATAAATTGGTGGCTGCCAGAGTTAGTGCACGGCTTTTGTCGCTTGAGAGGAACCCACCTCGAGGCATTTGAGAGAGAGAAATCCTTGCGAGGACTGCAAGCCCAAACACCCAACCAAAGAGTGTTAGGCATCACTAAAGGCTTTCGTCTGTCTGTGACTCAAGACTTATTACACTTGAGGACTGTGAATCCTCCACCAAGCTTAGGCGCGCTGCTCGAGCATCCAAGAGTCATTGTGGATTGCCGTGAACGGTCTCAGAAGGTTCGGAAGTCTACCTTGAAGACTTACCAGAGTGATTGGGCGAGGACCAGTGTCCTTAGCTCAAGGGGAATAAGGTGAAGACACGGTCTCGAAGTTAAATCTAGCCTTCCTAACCAGACGATAGTTGTCACATCACCGAACTGGTCCAACAAATCCCGTGTCTTCAACAAGTGACTGGTTCTATCCTCTCCCTTCCTTTACTTAGAGTTTATCTTCGTGAAGTCATTGCCTATCTGTTGTACCTGTTTGACTTCATTGCTTGACTACTTTCGTTGATTGGCTTCATACTATCTTCCATCCCGATCCTTACTACTTAGCTGCTATCAGTCCTGTACTTTCACATCATTGCATACTTGACTATGGTTTGCTTATTGTAGTTTATCTTCCGCTGCATATCAATTAGGTCATTTATACTGTTTGTCTTTGAAACTTCCATGTTTTGAAGACTTTCATAAAAATCGCTTATTCACCCCCCCTCTAGTCGATACTAGCACTTTTAATTGGTATCAAAGCGAGGTACTCCCTTGTTTTGTGTGATTCGGTTTAACCACCTGGAGTTTTAGCTATGTCGACTGCAGGATTGAGGAACATATCTTGCCCCACCTTTGACGGTCATGAGTATCCCCGATGGAAGGCCATGATGAAAAAGCGACTCATGGCAATGGATAGCTAATCGTGGACCGTCAAAGGATCGAGATTGGCCTCACCGATCTATGCAAGATGTCCGAATCGATGGCATTCGCAAGTACACTTCCATCAACCTTATGGTGAAGGATGTCATCTCGCCTCATCTCGTCCCCAAATCAGTTCAGAATGTTATGCACCTCAATCACGCGAATCTAACTGGGACCGGCTTTCGAGGTCTATGAAGGTCATTGTACTCGCCATGATCCTTGGTTTGAGGACTACAAGGAGTCTCTAAGGAGATGACCTTGCACCTGAATCGCCATCATCTTCATCATGCCTCATGGCAAGGTGATAAGGTAACTGAATGCTACCTCTCTTCGAACTAGTGATGATGCGTCAGTGATGAATTTGGCCCCGCTTATGTCAAACTTGCTTCCCTTGCCACTAAACAACAATGAGTCTTGGAAAGGTTTCAAGACATGCTTGGTAAGAGCGATGATATGTTGGGTGAAGAAATGGATCACCAAAAGCATTGGCCGAGAGTCTTCAGAGACTTCATTCCAAGTTTGACGCCTTCAAGATCAACATAATGCTCTCTTGTTCTGACACGAGAAGCTTTCTTCCAATGTCTTCAAAGAAAGCAAGATCTTGAAAAGATAAGAGTGGATTATGAAGATCTTCGTATGAGCACGATTCATTACTTGCTCAATGTGATCAGTCCCGCTTAAGGATGGATTTGAACCACCATATCTAAAATGCATTGAGCGTGATAACGCTACATCTGTTGCTCAATGTTCCATCACTGCGCTATTTCATTGTCTTCAACTACTAATGTGGTAACTAACACCTCTCAAGGAGGATACCACCACTATTGCCGATGAAAATGCTAGGTTGAAGACATTGCTTGAAATAGGGATGTATAAAAGTCTCGAAGGACATCGATTAATCGTATGATGTCCTCAAAAGCAGATTCTGAACCAAACCCTAGGAAAGAGGGTGTTGGGTTTGAGAGGAGAATGAATGTTGATGGCTCCTACGGAAGCCCGAAAGATCCCAAAACCACATGGGTTGTCGCAAAGGAACCTTCAAAGGATCCATCCACCTTATCTCGGCTTTACCCGCTAATCCTATTATCATTGATGAATCCTTTGATGCAAACTATAAGCTGTTCAAGAATCGAATGGTGAAGTGTTTGCCGTGTATTGGTACTAATCAGAGGAATGGACCACCTATGAAGAAGATCTAGGTACCTAAGCAAAGACATTGAGCATTGAGAATCTTCCTATGAATGTCGCCATGACACCACCAAGGAAGAAGACAAACCCCTGCACCTATGGCTTCATATGGCCCAAAGGCTTCATACGTACACATGACTCACCCGAGTCACCCTAACGCCAATGTTTTGCAGGAAATCATACTCAGACTTATGAATATAAGCATGTGTCTTCAAACCGCTATGTTCATAGAACTAAGAACTTTTCTCGCTTATTCATATGAGTATCATTCATCTCCTCGCAAGGCTATTTTCTAGGGCTCCAAAGCCAAAATTCTCGATGTCTGACTTAGACTCATTGTTTCTAAGCCACCCCGAAAATGTGGGTGGCGAAGAAGAATTAACTTTCTTTGCAGAGAAAGGTCTCCACTGCAATCAAAGGCGTCCGATGCTATTGCCGGGGACCTAAAACACATTAAGGACGATGATAAAATGTCTTACTATATATTTCACATCTCAATCTCTTACCACCATACTATGTGTCCTAACCTTGATCTAAGCTGTGACAATCTTTTGTGTGTGTCAATGCTTATGCTTCACAACACTCTTGTGAAGCCTATCCTCCTAATCGCACCGTAGGGTATTTCACCAAAAGCTTCGTAATGGATTATGGATGGATGCACAAATCATATGACCGTGATCAAGTCTTCTCATGGACTCAACCTTACGCCCATCCGACAAGAGTCACATCACATTTGGTCGACACGGTAAAAGCAAGGTATTGGGTCTAGGTAGAGTTGCAATCTCAAAGGATCGACACATGAATAAAGTGATGCTTGTTGAATCCCTTGGTTTCAACTTAATGTCCGCCTCAATGCTTTGTGACTTGAACATGATTGTGCTATTCGGAAAATATTGTTGCCTTTGTACTAATGGAATCGACAAGTCTCTAGTCTTTGAAGGGTATCAAAATATGATCTATACATGGTAGATTTCTCAGAGTGTGAAAGTGCAACTAATCCCGGTGGTTTTGGTAATTAATAACAACATATATATCATTGAACTAATAGTTTCTTGAGAATCATTTCATTTTGCAAGTTCAATCCGGATATGGGTATGGCAATGATCAAGAAGTGGACCCTCAAAATGCTAAGGCAAGCATTGGCAAAAGCTCAAGACTCCATTTTTGGTTTAGTGATCCAAGATCACATTGAGTCCATAGGAAAGCCAATACTATTAAAAGGGATGAGGTTATGTTAATGATCCGTTGCTCAAAGTGCTTAGTGATACATCTCCCAAACTATCAGCAATCTCTCACTTCAAACATACACTCATAAGTAATCTCGGTCCCACCGATTTCCTAAACTCACCACACCGAGATGAACCACCTCACCATATAGCCAAACCCTAGATATTTCGGATTTTCCGATTCTCAACTCGGTCTCACCGAAACTAGTGTTGCCAAGCTTCAGAATCTTTCATCATCAAATCGGTGTCACCGAGATGATGAAGTCGGTCCCACCGAGATTGGCAAACCCTAGTCTTTGGAAGAATCGACTCACCGAGATTGTATTTTCGGTCCCACTGAAAATCCCAACGCTCACAAGATTTGAACTTTCGGTCTCACCGAGTTGTCAACTTCGGTCCGACCGAGATTGGTCAAATGTGTAACGGTTGGATTTTGTGTGGAGGCTATAAATACCCTCCACCCCTCTTCATTCGTGGAGAGAGCCATCGAAAGAACTACCACTCCTACCTTACATTTCTGAGAAGAAAACTACCTACCCTTGTGTTGAGATCAAGTTGCTCCACTCCCACCATATGAAACTTGATTTCTAGCCTTCCCAAGTTGCTTTCCACTCAATCCTTTCTTCCACCACAGCCAAATCAGTGAGGAGAGTTGAGTGTTGGGGAGATTATCATTTGAAGCACAAGAGCAAGGAGTTCATCATCATCAACACCATCTATTACCTTTTGGAGGGTGGTGCCTCCTAGATTGGTTAGGTGTCGCTGGGAGCCTCCACAAGATGTGGAGTTGAACCAAGAAGTTTGTAAGGGCAAGGAGATCGCTTACTGTGAAGATCTACCCCGAGTAAGGCTAGTCCTCCGTGGGCGATGCCATGATGGCATAGACAAGGTTGCTTCTTCGTGGACCCTTCGTGGGTGGAGCCTCCGTGGACTCTCGCAGCTGCTACCTCCGTGGGTTGAAGTCTCCATCAACGTGATTGACGATAGCACCACCTATCGGAACCACGAGAAAAATCTCCGTGTTCCAAATTGCGCTTGCTCTTCTCCACCTCTCTTACTACATGTGCAATTTACTTTCCGCTGCCAATACTCTAGAATTGCATGTAGGGTGATACTTGACTTGATCATCATCGTGAATCGCCAAAACTTGTCTTTATCAAAAGGCTGAATTTTTATATTGTCAAGTAGTCTAATCACCCCCTCTAGACATACTTTCGATCCTACAAGTGGTATCGAGCTTTGGTCTCCATTGTATTGGTTTCATTGCATTGACTCCATAAGCTTGGTTTCACAACCTAGGAGAGTATGGCGCCTAGTGAGGGTAATTTTCAGAGGTCCTTACTTTGATGGTTCAAACTTTGCTAGTTGGAAGCATAAAATGAAAATGCATATTCTGGACATAACCCCGCCGCATGGGGCATTATTTGTGTTGGCTTGCAAGGTGAGTTCTTCGAGGAAGGAAAAGTTCCGGATCGTGAAGCTACAATGATGAATTATGGATGTTGCAAAACAATGCTCAAGCTTGTGACATTCTCTTCAATGCTTTGTGTCCCGAGGAGTTCAACAAAATCAGCCGCCTTGAGAATGCAAAAGAGATTTGGGATACTTTGGTCGAAATGCACGAAGGTACCGAGTCCGTGAAGGAATCAAAGCTAGATGTTCTTCAAGGTCAACTTGACAAGTTCAAGATGAAGGAAGGTGAAGGAGTCGCTGAAATGTACTCTAGGCTTGCTCTCATCACAAATGAGATTGCCGGCTTAGGAAGCGAAGAAATGACCGATCGATTCATCATCAAGAAGATTCTCGAGCTTTGATGGAAAGTATGACACCGTGCACTTTGATCCAAATGATGCCAAACTACAAGAATCTCAAGCCTACCAAGTCATTGGAAGAATTGTTGCTCATGAGATGACACTTAAAGATAAGGAAGAGCTTCACAACAAGTCAAGTGGTGCTTACAAAGCTACAAGTGATGCTCCCACAACCTCAAGTGACAAGCTAGTTTCCAATGAAGAGATAAGCCTAATGGTGAAGAACTTCAACAAATTCTACAAGAGTAGAAGCAAGGAAAGAAGCTCAAAGTCTAGATCATATGATGAAAAGAGATCTTCTAGTCGTGATCGAATCGCTATAATTGTGGAAGACCCGACACTACTCAAATGAGTGTTCGGCCCCCACAAGAGAAGAGAAGAATCTCCAAGAAGAAGAAGCTCAAGAGAAGAGTCACCTCGAAAGAGAGAAGGAGAGAGATGATCGTTATGAACGAAGATCCTCTCGAGAAGCAAGGATTCGAGAGGAAAGACAAGTCATCAAGGAGCTACACAAGAAGAAAACATCAAGCTCATGTAGGTGAATGGGTCTCCGCCCGACTCGACAATCACTCCAAAGAAGCTATCACTCCAACTCCGAATACAAATAAGATGAAGGTGTTGCCGGTCTTGCTCTCGTGTCCTCCAACTCCAACTCCTATGACTTATTTGATTCACCAAATGAGGGAATTGGAAGATGCTTCATGGCTAAAGGCCCCAAGGTATCACACCCTGAATTTATTGACTTTGATAGTGATGAGGATGACTTGCTTGGTGAAGATGAGCTTTTACATGACAAATCTAGTGAGCCTAGTAATGATGAACATGCTAGTAGTCTTTATAGTCGAGAAGAGTCGAATGACAATGCTATGAAGGAGATTGAGCGTCTAACTAAAGAACTAAACACTCTTAAGTTAGCTCATGAAACAACTCAAGAAGATCATAGAGAGCTCCTAAGATCTCATGAGAAGCTACGCTCGAGAAGCTCAATCTAGAGCAAGAACATGAGTTTCTAAAAGCAATCAATGACGATCTTCAAAGAAGAGTTCTTCATATCTTGCCAAACGACTTCTCTTGTCTAATTTCTTGCCACCTATTAAAACTAAGCATGACAAGCATAAGAAAATTCTTCATCTAGTAGTAACAATAACCATGCTAAATCCAATATTGTTGCTTCTAGTAGTTCTCTTGATTCCACTAACAATGTTTCAAGCCAAGTTACACTTGAGCAAGAAAATAGTTTATTGAAAGGGATTATAGAGAAAGGTGTTCACAAGAGCCTTGCCGAAGCAAGAACTTTGAGGAAATTGTTCGCAAGCAAGGAAGGCACCGAAGAATCAAGGAATTGGTTTTGAGCGAAAGTTCAACGCCGAGGGTGTTGAATGGGAAGAAGGTCAATATCCCACTCCAAAGTTTGTTTCTCAAAAGGAGAAGTATGATCCTACTTCTTCCAATGTGGAACAAGCTCAAGATGACCTTCCACCACAAGACCACAAGCTAAAAGGCAAGGACAAGCTTCAAGAGGAGATTGATGCATTTATTGAAGCACCTAAAGCCATGGTCAAGTGGGTTCCCAAGGAAACGCCAAGTTCTACTTCACAAGCTCAACTATAACCCCAAGGATTCCCATCAAGATGATGTGGATCCCAAGAAGAAGAACTAGAGAGTTCTTGAGGGTGACTCCGCCAACATACTTCACTCACATTCATTTTGGCAAAAACTTGTGCAATCAACTTCCACATCTTGCACTAGTTCATGGAGTCACAAACCCTCTTGTTGGTAAGTCAAGGGACAAGGTAATCATTGCTTTCATGGACATCATCTATTGTGAACTTCAATCTATGTCCATGGATATCCTTGTTTGTTCCTTGTGGGACTAACCCATGTAGGTATTGAAAGTGCCCAATCCAAAGGATTGCTCCCAACTCTTGATGATCTTCATCAACATTGAGCATCCACATCTTCAACATCTACATGAAGTCTTCTACGACAACCCAAGGTTAGTTTGACCCTTTAAAAGGGTTCTCACATCTAGGGGAGCTTTGCTTTAAAGAATTGAGCTAAAGCATCTTCAAATGATGTGAACACATTAATGCTTTTATGTAAAAGTGGTAACCCCACTTGTGCTTAAACGATGAGTATGACCTATGATCAAATGTTCTCATTTGACTCCTAAGTCAATATACTCATATAAAGATGACCTAGTCATCGACAAATTGTGTGATAGTAGCTAGTGTTTTGTTTGTGCATGTTTGACACATATTTCATTTGCTATCTTATTGTGTGAGCATGTTGGATGCATGATTTTATCCATTCGAGGACATCCATTTGTTGCTTTGGTCTTTTGGATTTTTCTGACCAAATGGATGGACAAGAATGCCTAAGTTCCTCCCTAGCTATCTATGCTTTCTTGTCTCAAATTCTATTCATGCTTATATCACAAACTTTGAACAAGTCATTTTGACCCACCGAGTGAGGAGCACTGAGCCACCGATCCGTCAAAGGCTAAACTTCCAAAACCTTCTAAGTAATTTCGGTCGACCAACCCACTCAAACTCGGTCGACCGAAAGCACTTGATTGATCTAGGTTTTCACCTCGTGAAACCGAAGTTGTACTTTTCGGCGTGATCAAGTGTGTAATCGTCAGAGTTATCCATTCGTGCCACCGAAGTTTTACAACTCGTCCCACCGACAGCAAAGGGTATATATATCCGAGGGTCACGCTGCATTGATTCCTTACTTCAAAACGCCTCGCCCACACCCCTTGCCGCCGCCGCCGTGGTCTCCGGATCGCTCCGTTGCCGCTCAGGCGCCGCCGCAGTCTCCGCCGCCAACGGACATTCTCTCCGCTGCTGCCAGCCAGAGAGAACTCCACCAAGTTAGGTGAGTTTCGATCCTCTCGTGCTTCAACCTCCGATTCTATGCACGATTGGTTTGCCTAGCATCTTGCCACGCTTTGAGATCTTCCATACACCAGATTAGTTCCTTTGAACGAAATTCGAGTAAAAGTTTTAGGTTAGGTTTCCGCCAACACATCTCGGTGAGACCGATTCTACATTCTCAGATGACCGATTTGGCCTCGCCATTGATCGCACCTTCGTCCAACCGAAGTTGTGCAAATCGGTGCGATCAAATGAGGATTTAGTGAAACCCTAGTGTTTTCGGCAGACCAAACCCACATCGGTCCAACCGAAAGTGGTGTGAATGCTTCGTTAGAACACTTCGGATTCACCGAATTTTAGACTCGGTCCGACCGAAATGCATTCTGTGAAAACCTAAAACTGAAATTTGAACTCATTTTTTTGCAAAATCTTCTCGCAGTTTGTGATAACTCTTCTACTCGCCACACCTAATCTATTCACAAGTTGTCACCATGTCGATGCCAATGACAGCCGTAACAGTCTGAGTCACCAATTGTGAAATTCCAGAGGCAGCACTAGTCCCGAGGCCAAGCAGCTTTTCAGATGATGGTGAGAGGAGCACACCAAGTGGTTTGCCTCCTGCAGCCACCAGTACCGTAAAGAAGAAGAATTCGATGAAGAAGATTCTGATTTCATTGCCGAGGAAGAGATCTCCTCCAAGCCAAAGAGGAAAGTGGTTGCCAAAGAGCATCAAGGGCAACAAACCAAGAAAGGCACCAAGAAAGTGAAGAAGTCCACTGCTGCAAGAAGCTGAGTATGGAAGAGGAAACATCAAGCAAGGTGAAGAAAACTTCCAAGAGGAAGAGGATTGTGCATGATGAAGCAAAGATGATGATGATGATGAGGAAGCACCCCAGCCTCCTCGTAAGCCTAAGTTCATGGGTGATGCCATCGTAGGAGCACCTTCAAAGTCCAAGCCATCTGCTCCAAAGAAAGGCAGCCAAGCCAAGCCTCGCTGCCAAGCCCAAGAAGACTGACAGAACATCCCAGCTTCAGAGAAGAAGAAAGACAATGTGCCACCAATGAGTCGATGATGAGGCACCAGATTGTCAAACTTCGCCGAAATTGCCAATTCACAATGATGCTCATCCTCGAGCTGAGAACATGAAGGAAAGAAAGGATAGAGGTCTCAGCTATGGAGACAAGCTGATCCATATGTCAGAGGAGAAGAACTGCTGATCCAAGATTCCACACCGAGAGCAGCAGACTTCTATGAGATCGTGCTAATGGACAAGAAGCCCATTGTTGCAGATACTAGATATGTTGACTGGGCATACATTGACAGTGAAGAGCACAGAGACTTCTTTCCACATGTGCATGAGAGCTTCACTGCATGTGGTGTTGCAGATTTCGTTGGTCAGAAGTTGACAGATTGGAATGATGAGATGATCATGCAATTCTATGCCACTGCTCATTTCTATCCAGATGGTAAGATCACATGGATGACTGAAGGCCAAAGATTCTCTTCAACTGTTGAAGAATGGGCAGCACTGCTGAATGCTCCAAAGGCAAAGAGAGGATGATGTTGATGTCTATGGTATTCCCAAGAAGAACCATGAGTCTATGAAGAATATGTACAATGAGGTACCAGCTAAGGATGTGGAAATCTGAAGCTCGCCAGCAGTATCATCTCCAGCAGGTCTACCTACCACAAACACTATTCTCGAGGCATACCTTGATGCCCAAGTCCGAGATCATCGCATGATCGAGGGTATTCTATCAACATGCTGCATATACTTGATCGAAGGCACCTTTCAAGGTGATGGACCCGATAGTTGAGACTATCAAGAGGACCGCAGCACTGTAAGAGGTCATGTGGATTTGCCCCGCACATTCAGATGCTTATCAATGCCAAGTTTGGCACGGCACCTACTTGTTGGATAGACCACACTTGCCACCGCAGCCCGAGCATGAGGACAATGAAGTTGTGATGGATGAGGAGGATCCAACGCCGCTGAAGGTCAAGCAAAGAGTGAAGCTGCCAAGCAAGCCAAAGCTGAGAAGGAAGCAGCAGCCTAAACCCAAGAGTGTTGGAGAACAGCCTTGAAGCTACCCAGAGGATTGAACAACGCCTGCCAAGATTGTGCAGCCTCAGGAGAGTCTTGAGAGGATTGTTGAAGACAAGATCCATGCTCGATGTCAAGTCGATCAAGTGCAAGTCATCACAACAAGCTTGAGGCAGATATCGAGGAAGCAAAGAGGAGAAGGAAGAGCTCATGCGTGAGATGCAGGATGACCTAGTCCAGATGATTATGAACAGCCTGCTCCTGTTCCTACAAGACCCCGATCACCTGCTATTCCAAAGGATGACACCAGACTACAGCCTCAAAGACCTCCCACACTCCATCGGCCCAGCCCAGCCCCAAAGGACCACTCCTCCAGCAAAGACGACATCACCAAGCCTTTGCAGATGCAGCCATCTCAACTCCATCAACCTGCATAGAGCCGCCAGCAGAGTCCCTAGTGACGCTTAGCTCTATACCTTTCAACTTTTGGTAACTTGTTGCCAAAGGGGAGAAATTGTATAGATCATAGGACTTCGAGAGAGAGAGTGCTTTGTCTTTGCGCTTTTGCTCTTTCGCTTCATTTGCGGTCTTTTGAGATACTTTTGAGTTTTTCGAGACATTCCGTGTGTTTGATACTACGCTTGCTTCTACTTTGATGAGTGCTTGGTCGCATTATGCCTTAATGTGTGCTTAATGCTTATCATATGCTATTCATATCTTGTATGACCATTTACTCATGTCTTGGTGATTGGGTGCATGCTATTCATTCTTATCATTTTGTGCGCTCCACCAAGATGTATGTGACATGGAAGAGTGACCCATGATCCTAATCGATTGTGCATTTGCATTCAAACGCAAATCTTAAATAATGCACAAATTTAGGGGAGCTCTTGCTTATCACATACTTCTCAAAGCTTATTTATATTATTCATTGATTATATCATTTGTCGAAGTTTGATCTATATGTTGTCATCAATTACCAAAAAGGGGAGATTGAAAGTGCAACTAATCCCCGGTGGTTTTGGTAATTAATAACAACATATATATCATTGAACTAATAGTTTCTTGAGAATCATTTCGTAAAGTTCAAGGATATGGGTATGGCAATGATCAAGAAGTGGACCCTCAAAATGCTAAGGCAAGCATTGGCAAAAGCTCAAGACTCCATTTTTGGTTTAGTGATCCAAGATCACATTGAGTCCATAGGAAAGCCAATACTATTAAAAGGGATGAGGTTATGTTAATGATCCGTTGCTCAAAGTGCTTAGTGATACATCTCCCAAACTATCAAGAACTCTCATTCCAACATACACTCATAAGTAATCTCGGTCCCACCGATTTCCTAAACTCACCACACCGAGATGAACCACCTCACCACAAAGCCAAACCCTAGATATTTCGGATTTTCCGATTCAACTCGGTCTCACCAAACTAGTGTTGCCAAGCTTCAGAATCCTTCACATCAAATCGGTGTCACCGAGATGATAAAGTCGGTCCCACCGAGATTGGCAAACCCTAGTCTTTGGAAGAATCGGACTCACCGAGATTGTATTTTCGGTCCCACTGAAAATCCCAACGCTCACAAGATTTGAACTTTCGGTCTCACCGAGTTGTCAACTTCGGTCCGACCGAGATTGGTCAAATGTGTAACGGTTGGATTTTGTGTGAGGCTATAAATACCCCTCCACCCCCTCTTCATTCGTGGAGAGAGCCATCGAAAGAACTACCACTCCTACCTTACATTTCGAGAAGAAAACTACCTACCCTTGTGTTGAGATCAAGTTGCTCCACTCCCACCATATGAAACTTGATTTCTAGCCTTCCCAAGTTGCTTTCCACTCAATCCTTTCTTCCACCACAGCCAAATCAGTGAGGAGAGTTGAGTGTTGGGGAGATTATCATTTGAAGCACAAGAGCAAGGAGTTCATCATCATCAACACCATCTATTACCTTTTGGAGGGTGGTGCCTCCTAGATTGGTTAGGTGTCGCTTGGGAGCCTCCACAAGATGTGGAGTTGAACCAAGAAGTTTGTAAGGGCAAGGAGATCGCCACTGTGAAGATCTACCCCGAGTAAGGCTAGTCCTCCGTGGGCGATGCCATGATGGCATAGACAAGGTTGCTTCTTCGTGGACCCTTCGTGGGTGGAGCCTCCGTGGACTCTCGCAGCTGCTACCTCCGTGGGTTGAAGTCTCCATCAACGTGATTGACGATAGCACCACCTATCGGAACCACGAGAAAAATCTCCGTGTTCCAAATTGCTTTGCTTTTCTCCACCTCTCTTTACTACATGTGCAATTTACTTTCCGCTGCCAATACTCTAGAATTGCATGTAGGGTGATACTTGACTTGATCATCATTGTGAATCTGCCAAAACTTGTCTTTATCAAAAGGCTGAATTTTTATATTGTCAAGTAGTCTAATCACCCCCTCTAGACATACTTTCGATCCTACAAACTCCCTCCATGCTCTCGGTCGCTCGATCACGATCGCGGGGGTCGAAAACCGCCCTCATTTGACTCTCCTAGCTCCCTACCTATAAAACTAGACCCCCTCGATTTTTCAGCAGATCAAACCCTAGCTCTTCCTCGCTGCCAGCCGACACGCCCGTCCGCGGCCGGACATGTCCGCTTGCCACCTGGCTTCAATAGGAACACGCCACGCCACCGCCCCGCCTGCCTTCCAGCCAATCCACCGCCGCCACGGTCGCTGCTGCCGCTGAAGCAGCCTTCCCCGCAAGGTTCCAAGCCATGCCCGCCACCAGTTTCACCGGCGGCTGGACTCCTCGCCCGCCGCTCAAGGCCGGGCCTCACAAGCTTCTCCGGGAGCTGCCAGCCCCAAGGCTCAAGCTGAAGCTCGCCTGACGCTGGCCGGATGCGCT
The DNA here is from genome assembly GCA_021437245.1 of Aegilops speltoides. Classification (NCBI taxonomy): domain Eukaryota; kingdom Viridiplantae; phylum Streptophyta; class Magnoliopsida; order Poales; family Poaceae; genus Aegilops; species Aegilops speltoides. The sequence continues at coordinate 6,086 of JAHHZJ010000967.1, read as the reverse complement.
ACGCCTTCCGCTTCAACTTCAGCTTCTCCAACCAGCCACAGGCCACATCCACTTCATACCGCTGACCTCCTCGCCAAGGCCTCCTCTCGCTCTTCCCTGCGCACTCATTGGCGCCTCCGCCGTCCTTCCGCGACCTTGCGGGCTGTGCCGTTCCGCCGCCTTCGCTTCCCCCCGATCCCGATCGAATCGAGGGAGACGACGGCTCGATCGATCCACTTTAGGCCACGGCCTGCAAGAAGCGCCACTGCCCAAAGACTCTTCCAGCCTCCTGTCCCACCGACCGGCCAAAGCCCATGGTGAGTTCCCCAGCACTGCTCCTGTTGGGCAAAGCTACGATTCGCCCGCATGCTTTTTTTCCCCGGCCTGCGAATTTACTAATTATCCGTGTTTTCGATTTGCGTAAAACCCCTAATGTTCATGCATCTAATAACTAATTAACCATGCATCATATTTAAATAAATTATATATGTAAAATGCTTAGTTTTTCATTCAGTTTCATAATATGCCACTTTCATCCATGTCTAAAATGTTTAAATGCTGTTTGTTTAAATTTGCCCAAATGCCATGTTAAAATGATTTAATTCATAACTAAATAACCGTAGCTGGTTTCAAACAAACTTTATATGTATTTGGGGTGGAAAATGCCTAGTTTAACATGGTCCACTTTATTTTCCTGTTTATCAACATTAAAATGGTGTTTAGGCAGAACAGTACCGAATCTAAAATATGCACATGAGGATTTTCCTAATTGTTGTTTGTTGTTCCGCCTCATTTAAACTTGACTAAATAGTTAGTTTACTTTTTCTTCACCTCTTGCCATGCCATGCCTCATTAAACCGACATGCATCATACTTGTTTGTGCATCATGACATGGTTATGTTTGTGTGTTTACCTATATTGTTTGCTTCTTTCCGGTTTGCTTCTCTCATTAGCTTCTGCTCGCTCCGAGTTGTGAGGATTCATTCGATCTGCGCCCCGCTTTCTTCTTCATGGACTCGCTTCTTCTTCCTTATGGATTTCAGTGCAAGATGACCGCTACCTCGGATCTCACTACTATCATTGCTATGCTAGTTTCTCGTTTCTTTCGCTATGTCAGCTACCTATTACCTGCTTGTCAAGCCATCCCATATTGCCATGAACCTCTAACCTTGACACCATTCCTAGCAAACCGTTGTTTGGCTATGTTACCGCTTTTCAGCTCCTCTTATAGCGCTGCATAGTTGCAGTGAAGTTGAAGATTTCTCCATGGTGATGTGGATTTTGTTGGGATATCACAATATCTCTTATATTATTAATGCATCTATATACTTGGTAAAGGGTGAAAGGCTCGCCTTATGCCCGTGTTTTGTTCCACTCTTGCCGCCTTCCACATACCGGTGTTATGTTCCCGGATTTTATGCTTCCTAACACGGTCGGGTGATTTATGGGATCCCCGACAGTTTGCTTTGAATAAACTTGCCCAAAGAAGGCCCAACATTGCCTTTTACCATTTTCCTCACCACCACCTACTTTTCCCTTGGGAGTAATTAACCCAAGGGTCATCTTTATTTCAGCCCCCGGCCAATGCTTGTCTAAGTGTTGGTCCAAACTAGAGCCACTATGTGCCCCCTAGGCAACTTGGGGTATCGCTGTTGTCAGACGCATCGCTCATCCGTCGTCGGGCTCGAGACGAGATACTGCTGCTACTATCAGATGTCAGACGACGAAGGTCTTGCTGGTCTTGTTTTACCATTGTCGAAATGTCTTGATGTACCGATACCGAAGTCCGATCGGAGTGTCTCGGTGAAGGTCTATTCCTTCGATGATCGCGAGAGCTTGTCATGGGTTGTTGGGACACCCCTGCAGGTTTAAACTTTCGAGAGCCGTGCCTGCGTTATGTGGCAGATGGGAATTTGTTAATGTCCGTTGTAGACAACTTGACACTTGATCCAAATTAAAACGATCAACCGTGTGTGTAGCCGTGATGGTCTCTTCTCGCGGAGTCGGGAAGTGAACACGGTTTCGGGTTATGTTTGACGAAGTAGGTGTTCAGATCACCTCTTGATCATTGCTAGCTTCACGACTGCTCCGATTGTTCTCTTCGCTTCTTCTTTTCGATGTTAGCCACCATACTTGCTTAGTCGCTGCTGCAACCTCACCACTTTACCCCTTCCTTTCCCATTGCTTTGCTAGTCTTGATACCCATGGTAATGGGATTGTTGAGTCCTCGTGGCTCACCAGATACTTCCAAAACCAGTTTGCGTGTGCCTTTGTTACCAAGCAGTGACGCAACCAAGCTCAAGGAGGAGCTCGATGAAGATCTTGCCCTTTGTGTTGTTTCGCTCTTGTTGATCAAGAGGGAGCCCGCTTGGGCCTCGATCGACCTTTTGTCGATTTGGGGTTGTTCTTTATTTTGGTTCCGAGTCGGACCTTGATTGTATCTCGATGATGTAATGCTTTATTCATGTAATTGTGTGAAGTGGCTATTGTAAGCCAACTATGTATCTCTTCCCTTATGTATTACATGGATTGTGTGAAGATTACCTCACTTGTGACATTGCTTTCAATGCGGTTATGCCTCTAAGTCGTGCTTCGACATCGTGGGAGATATAGCCGCATCGAGGGCGCTATGTTGGTAATCGAGCCTTCCCCGACCTTAGGAGCCCCATTGCTTGATCGCTTTTAGCTGAGTTGTGTCTAGAAAATGTTTTGAGTCATTTAGGATTATATATATCGGAGAGTTAGGAATTTTTACTCCTCCCCTTCGCCCCTCCTCGTGAGGTATCCCGACGAGAGTTTTGACTCTTCTCTTCTCAAATTTCACTAAATTTTTTTAGGATCACGCTGGTATCTTGGAATCGTTCGATGGTTTTATGATGACAACATTGTCTTGGTGCCTCCGCCAGCCAGGGTTTTTTTAGTGGAGGTGTCCCGGGAGTTGAGCTCGAGGTGTTGTCGCCATAATTTTATCGCTGCAGTTCGAATACCGAGTTTAGTACCGACATCGAAAATCTCTTTTATGCAGCTGTGAGATAACCCCGATAACCCAAAGATTAAGGTGAGTACGGAGTATTGCCATGACTCAGATAACGGATGCTTTTCAAGGTTGAGGTACACGATTTCAAGGTTTCTTGGTTATGTGTTGACGGATGGATACAGCTTTGGATGTAGGTATTGTTAGTTTGGGTGAGATATATTGCTTCCTCGTATCCCCAACACCAGATTGCATAACCGTAAAGTTTCGGAGTTTTATAGGTGGGAATTCAAGTAGCTCCTAGAATATCTTTCCGACAAATGCATGATATGGGATTGGGTAAATCTCTATCATATGTCCTGCTTCCGCTTATTCTGCAAGCCAAATCCTTTGTTTTGTTTTATTTGTGGTATTCGAGTTGCTTCGAAGTCAAATGTTGAATCCATACCTTTCCTAAACGGTGTTCTCATATTGCTATTTGAATACTAATCCTTTTTGATCATCGAGATTGTCATGTCAATCCTTTTCAACCGTCGTGTTTCTTCAAGTGGATCCGATCACTTCAACATCAAGAAGACTCAATTATCATTTCTTCTCAACGGTGTTTGTTTCATCCGCTCCAAGTTGCCTTTTGTTTTTCCCTGCCCACCCACCCTTTTTTCCTCAAGGACTAAGATTTCTTTACCAAGTATCCTTTTATTTTTGTGAAGTTTCTCCATTCTTTTCCGTCAATGCTCTTACCCGTGGTTCTCAAGAAGATGTTCTACTAGTTCGCTATTCCTCATTCCTTTCTCTCCGTGGATTCAAGTCAAGTTTTGTTGATCATACCTTTTTCCTCATTTCAATGTCTTCATACCGTGCACCTCATTATCATTCTACTTCGCTATTTGTTATTCCGGAGTGCTCAAGATATCTTCAAGATTTGTGTTTCCATTCTTAATCCGCTCAAGCCATTTGGAGATTGTTATCTCATTCAAGTCATTAAATTCAACCGTGCAACATCTCTTTTAAATCTTTTCAACGGTGTTCTTTTTGAGGGGCCCTAACCCACGTGTCTTTTCCTGTGATCTTACCCGACTCTTCTATTTTCCCGAGCTATCCTAAATTCTTCTCCAAGTTTGACGTAAGAATGAGTTATCATCACCAAATGCTTTTTCCAAGATCTTTCAAATTCTTTTCATCTCGGCTCAACCTTTCCTCTTTAATCCTTCCGGAGTTTCTCAACAACTTGGTGGTGTTTCATCGTCATTCTCAGATGTGAAGACCAAGAAGAGTTTCTCTTAAATCTTGCTCCATTCTTCAAGATTCATGGTTCTAGCTTGATGCCATCCTCTCATAATTGTTTTCGATTGTGGGAATTCTTTTCACCCATCCGAGCATTTCATGAGTTGTTTCCACTTCTTTCCTTCAAGGCCATCATGTCACAATTCTTCATTCTCAGCGTAGCTATCGCTTCTCCAAATCTTACCGGTGCTTCGCTCAAGTGTTTTTAATCACCTCATGATCTCTTTGTTCTTTTGCATCTAAATCCCTCATATATCTTCATTCGCTTTCCAATTCTTCCCGTGAATTGTGACTTTGCTATTTTCATTTTCAATTTTATGGTGGTTCGCTCAAGATTTCACTTCTTTTGTTATCATATCAATTCATTCGTTGTTTCCAAATCCCATCGGTGGTTCCATCAAGACCTTCTCAAGTTTATTTACATATCTCTCTTAATCCTTTCTACGAGAATAAGTAGTATGCCAAATCCGTTGCTTGTGATCAATTTAAATTGGTGAAGGATACGATAACATAATTTTATTCTGGTTTCATCCAAGTGATTAATTCTTCTTTCGGAGTTTGTTCATGATGAATAAATTCTCGGTTTCAGTTGTTTCATCTTTTCTTTTCCCGAGCTCCAAGCTCTCATCACCACGAAGCTCCATCTAAATCATCGCAAGGCTTCACCTTGTGTTTTTCAACTTCTCTTTCTTTTTATCATCCTTTTATTACCGGAGTTTTTCATGGAAGCTCTACATGGTGGTTCATCAAGGATTTAATTCCTTCTCAAAGTTTTCATCGAGATTCTTTCCTAAGGAGCTCAAGCTTTCTTCATATGGTAATCCGGAGTGCAATTCTTTCTACCATATTTCGGAGGTGGTATTATGTCATTCTTGATAATTTGAGTTCATGTTCCATGATTCACATGTTATCAAGAATGAGGTATTTTAAATCCATCAATCTCTTCTTTGGAGTTATCTTGGTATAGATTTCACCTAAAGCCTTCCCTAAGGAATATTGCTATTTGTGGTGCTTATCAATGATCCAAGTTATATCTCTATCATCTTGGTGAAGCAGTTTTCATCTCTTCATTGATCTCAAGCAAGCAATTGATTTTGATAGTGGCAGAATTTCACCTCAAGTTTTGAGATGTTTCCATAAGCCCACTACAAGCTTATTCTTTTCGCTTCGCTGTTGGTTTTCACACAACCCGCTTCTATCCTTCTTTTTAAAGAGGCTCTCTCAAATTCATTTGAGGTAGTACATGTTGTTTCTTCTCCATTCTTTTATTCCAATGATCTATCTTCTATTCTTTTCTTCCAAGGCATGGTGATGTTGCTCTTCACTCATCATCTCGATTGTGAGGATCGTGTTCTTTTCGTGCTTATCCATTTAACCGAGTGATGTCTGAAATCTTTCTTACCCCTTGTGCCATTCTTTCAATAGTTCCAGCAGTGGTGTGGTGTTGATTTAATCAAGTATCCTCTCATCTTGTCAAGTTCATGTTCAATTACTTCCATTTACAAATGGAGTGCTGCCCAAATTATTTCAATCTTCTTCCTCTCCCATCTTGTTTTAACCGGAGTGGTTTCAATTCTATCTTGTCCATTAAACTCTTGATTCATGTCTTTGCAACCTCCAAGTTCTCATATTCCTTGTTCCTCTTGTCCAACTAATTGTTTGCAATCTTGTTCATCTCCGTTGTTTCGCTTTCTTTCAATTTGTTCAACCTCTCAAGGTTCTTTTGGTTTCACTCATTGGTCAAAGAAGCAACTTAGTTTTACCTCTCCTCTTCCTCTTCCTTTTCCTCCCGGTACCATCCTAGATCTCGGACGAGATCCTCTCGTAGTGGTGGAGTGTTGTAACGCCT
>JAHHZJ010000966.1:0-22294 GCA_021437245.1 Aegilops speltoides | reverse complement strand
CTAACCAATCTAGGAGGCACCACCTCCAAAAGGTAATAGATGGTGTTGATGATGATGAAGTCCTTGCTCTTGTGCTTCAAATGATAATCTCCCCAACACTCAACTCTCCTCACCGATTTGGCTGTGGTGGAAGAAAGGATTGAGTGGAAAGCAACTTGGGAAGGCTAGAGATCAAGCTTCATATGGTGGGAGTGGAGCAACTTGATCTCAACACAAGGGTAGGTAGTTCTCTTCTCGAAAATGTAAGGTAGGAGTGGTAGTTCTTTCGATGGCTCTCTCCACGAATGAAGAGGGGGTGGAGGGGTATTTATAGCCTCCACACAAAATCCAACCGTTACACACATTTGACCAATCTCGGTGGGACCGAAGTTGACAACTCGGTGAGACCGAAAGTTCAAATCATGTGAACGTTGGGATTTTCGGTGGGACCAAAATACAATCTCGGTGTGTCCGATTCATGCAAAGACAAGAGCTTGCCAATCTCGTTGGGACCGACTTCATCATCTCGGTGACACCGATTTGATGATAGAAGGTTACAGAAGCTTGGCAACTCAAGTTTCGGTGAGACCGAGTTCAGAATCGGAAAATCCGAAAATTCTAGGGTTTGGCTTTGTGGCTGAGGTGGTTCATCTCGGTGTGACTGGGTTTGGAATATCGGTGGGACCGAGATTACTTATGAGTGTACATGGCAGTGAAAGTTGCTGATAGTTTAGGAGATGTATCACTAAGCACTTTGAGCAACCAGATCATTATCATAACCTCATCCCCTTTTAATAGTATTGGCTTTCCTATGGACTCAATGTGATATTGGATCACTAAACCAAAAATGGAGTCTTGAGCTTTTGCCAATGCTTGCCTTAGCATTTTGAGGGGTCCACCTCTTCAGTCCTTTTGCCATGCCAAAGTGATTGACCTTCCTGAAACATACTTGATAAAAGCATTAGTCCAACCACAAAGTATGTTGTCATTAATTACCAAAACCACCCAGGGAGAAAATGTGCTTTCAATCTCCCCCTTTTTGGTAATTGATGGCAACACACAAAACAAGACATCAAAGCTTACTGAAAGAAAGACAGAATTATCACGAAAGCTTTGACAAACATGTAGTGCACAGGCCCCCCCTACAAGTGTGCAAGATTTTCATAGATTATGGTTTTGGACTACCACAAGCACACAAGAAAGAAAAGCAAGATGTGCTACATGCAGCTTGGCTATATGCATCAGAGCAGATGAAAAGAAGTGAGTGATAATGCATATGTGCATGGTGATTTCTTGCAAACAAGTATTCAGAAGCAAGTCACCATCATGCACATTCTGCAAAGTGCATATACTTACCTTGAGGTTCCTTGGCATTGTACCTGAAGAAATAAACTTGGGAAAACAAGGTTAGATAACACAAGAATATTTCTTCAACCAACAGCAAGAACATCAAGAGTACCAAGCCAGGGATGACATGTATAAAGAGTGTCTCATATTGAGCACAAGCTTGAATCAGCAAACATGTCTCCAAAACTAAAAAGATTTTCAATGAACTCTGAGAGATTTTGCTTTCCATAAGATGTCAATTGTGAAAGCAATGAAAGCAAAATCAAAAGAATGATGCCAAATGTAATATCCAATGTGGAACACGGCAAAGCTTTGATGTGATTCCCTCCCCCTTAAGGTAAGATTGCTCTTATTCTCCCCCTAAATCTTCTCTTCTCCCCTTATCTCCCCCTAAATCTTCTCCCCCTTTGACATCAAGTGCCGAAAAGGACAGCAGACTAGGAAGGTCAGGGAAGATGGAAAGAAGTGGGATCCTTAAGAATCACAACGGGGTAATAAGAAACATGCATAGAGAATCATTGAGTGGAGCTGCAGAAGATGATGTCCTGAAAGAAAATCGGTGACACCGAATTAGATGGATCGGTGGGTCCGAAAGTCAGGGACTTGGGGCAGATCGTTTTTCGGTCAGACCGAAATTTTTAAGTCGGTGACGCCGAGTTTAATTCCAAGGAAATACAGAAATAATTCAGCTCACTTTGCAAGGAATGTTTCAAAGGATTTGCAATGAATTTGTAAATGATTTTCAAGGAATTGATCAGAGCCAAAAGGATATTCACAAAGACAGAAGAATAGAATAAGAAAAAAAAGATTGCTAGATGAAGGTTTTTTTTTAAGAAAACTCAATGAGAGAACATAAGAGAAACTGGAAAGACTACAAAAACATATGTACTCCATCTAGATAGGGGTCGGCGACAAGGTCACCTATGTTTGAGTATTTTGACTTACGATTCAAATGAGAACATTTGATCATAGGTCATACTCATCGTTTAAGCTTAAAATGGGGTTGCCATTTTTCGATTAAGCATTTGATGTGATCACATCTTATGAAGCTGCTTGTACTCATGACTTTGAGCAAAGCTCCTTAAAGATGTGAAGAACATACCTTGGGCTTGTTGTTGCTTTGCTCATGTAGGTGAACTTGATATAGGTGCTCATTGAATGTGAAGTTGGAGCACCATTTCCACTTGTGTAGCTCATCTTCCTACATGGGTTAGGCAAGCAAGGAAATACTCTAGGATATCCAAGATGACAAGAGTGAAATACTAGATGTATAAGGTGTCAAAAAGGATATGTGGAATTTTGTTCCTTGAGCTCAACATCCCAAAGGGCTAGATACTTGGTCAATGACAAGATTACTCATGATTTGAGTGTGTGGTAATCTTGTGGAATGTAGATCATCCAAGTACCTGCAAGGAGTTAGATGCAATACAAGGAGGCAAATGTGTCCAAGACATATGATCATCATCATAAGAGAAATATCAAGAATTAGTCAAGTAGGCTCATGCCTTCCATGCATCAATGGAGTTTTCACTCCAAGTTTGAAGCATCAATGATATTCAACTCACTCCTTAAGCGACAAAACACCTTCTCATCAAGAGGTTTTGTAAAGATATCAGCAAGTTGTTTGTCAGTTCGAACATGCTTAAGATTGATGTCACCCTTGGCAATGTGATCACGAATAAAATGGTGACGGACTTCAATATGTTTAGTTCGAGAGTGCTGCACGGGATTATGTCCAATCTTAATCGCACTCTCATTGTCACAAAGCAAGGGAACATGTCTCACATGTATCCCATAATCCTTAAGCGTTTGTGTCATCCATAGCAACTGAGCACAACATGAACCAGCAGCAATATATTCTGCTTGGCAAAGGATAATGATATCGAATTTTGTTTCTTGGAGGACCAAGATACAAGGGATCGACTAAGGAATTGACACGCACCAAGTTGACTTTCTATCAACCTGTCACCGCATAGTCCGAGTCGGAATAGCCAACAAGATCGAAAGAGGCCCTCTTAGGATACCAAATGCCAAAGTTTGGTGTGTGTATCAAATATCTCACAATTCTTTTAACAGCTTTAAGATGACAATCTTTAGGGCTGCATGATATCGAGCACACATGCATACACTCAACATTATGTCGACGAGAAGCACAAAGATATAGTAGAGAACCAATCATAGATCGGTAAACCTTTTGATCAACAGTTCTCCATCTTTGTCAAGTCATTATGGCCACTTGTAGGCATGGGGTTCTCATACCTTTGCTTTCTTGCATGTTGAACTTCTTGAAGAGATCCTTGGTGTACTTTGTTTGTGAGACAAAGGTACCCTCCTTAGATTGCTTGATTTGCAACCCAAGGAAGAATTTGAGTTCACTCATCATGGACATCTCGTACTTCTCCGACATGAGCTTTCCAAACTTCTCGCTAAAATGAGGGTTAGTTGATCCAAAGATAATATCATCAACATATATTTGGCACACAAATAGTTCACCATCAACCCTTTTCGTGAATAGCGTTAAGTCTATTTTTCCAATCTCAAATCCTTTTCAAGAAGAAAGCTAGTCAAGATTTGTACCAAGCTCTAGGAGCTTGTTTAAGACCATAAAGAGCTTTGTGCAACTTGTAAACATGATTAGGCTTTTTAGGATTCACAACCGGAGGTTGTTTCACAAATACTTCCTCCTCAATTTCACCATTTAGGAAAGCACTTTTAATATCCATTTGATAGAGAGTAATATCATGGTGATTGGCATAAGCAAGAAGAATGCGAATGGACTCAAGTCTAGCAACGGGGGCATAGGTCTCACCATAGTCCATACCTTCGACTTGTGTGTAACCTTGAGCTACGAGACGAGCCTTGTTGCGGATGACTCGTCCATCTTCATCTTGCTTGTTCCAAACACCCATTTGGTTCCAATGACGCTTTGATCATCCTTGGGCTTTCTACCAAAGTCCATACATTGTTCCTCTCGGTTGTGAAGCTCTTCGCATAGCGCTCACCCAATCCGGTCTTCAAGTGCTTCTTCTACCTTCATAGGTTCAATACTAGAGATAAATGAGTAATGCTCACAAAAGTTAGCTAAGCGAGTTTTAGAGCGAGTAATTCTCCCGGAGTTGATGTCGTTCATCATTTGTTCCACGGGATGATTCTTCTTGACTCTTGCTCGGACTTGGGATAGCTTTTGTTGTGGTTGTGGCTGAGCTTCCTCATCATCCTCATCTTCTTCATTGTTGTTGGTGTTGTCTTGAGGCGGTGGAGAAGGAGGTTGTGGTGGATCTTCTTGTTGCACTTCCTCATCTTGGTGAGTTCCACTTGTGGAAGCCTCCATGTTGCCTTGAGGTTCATCTTGCCTTGAGGTAGGGGGCTCCACATATGTAGATGAGGTACTCTCCTTCACTTCCATGGGACGAATCTTTCCAATAGATAAAACTTGAATGGCTTCCGATGGGTCCTTGTCTCCTACATCAATAGGCATTTGCTCTACTTGCGAGCCATTAGATTCATCAAACTTCACATCTATCGTCTCTTCAACCTTTCGGGTGAAATTGTTGTAGACACGGTAGGTGTGGGAGTTTGATCCATAACCAAGGAAAAAGCCTTCATGAGTTTTAGGAGCAAATTTAGACCGACGATGCTTATCAAGGATATAGCATTTCGAACCAAAGACACGAAAGTGTCCCACTTGGGGTTTGTTACCGGTGAGGAGCTCGTATGAAGTCTTGCCGAGAAGCTTATGAAGATAAAGGATGTTGATAGCATGACAAGCTGTCTCGACGGCTTCTCCCCAAAAGTGCTTCGGTGTCTTGTATTCATCAAGCATCATTCTCGCCATCTCTATGAGCGTTCGGTTCTTCCTCTCAACAACTCCATTTTGTTGAGGAGTATACGTAGCCGAGAACTCATGTAGAATCCCTTCCTCATCGAGAAAATAGTCTACATGGGCGTTCTTGAACTCCGTTCCATTGTCACTCCGAACTTTCTTGATCTTCGCCTCAAATTGATTTTGGGCCTTTCTGGCAAAGGTTTTGAAGATTCTCTGAACCTGCGATTTGTCATCAAGGAAAAATACCCACGTAAATCTGGAATAATCATCAACTATAACTAGACCAATGGAGTTAGCACCAAGCCTTTTGTAAGCATTGGGACCGAAGAGATCCATATGAAGAAGCTCAAGCGGTCTCCTTGTGGTCATGATGTTCTTCACGGGATGACTTCCACCTACTTGTTTTCCTGCCTGACAAGCACTACAAAGTCTATCTTTGTCAAAGAGAACATCTTTAACACCAAGAATATGATCACCTTTGATTAGCTTGTCTAGATTACGCATACCAACATGTCCAAGCCTTCTATGCCATAACCAACCTTTAGCGGATTTAGCAATGAAGCAAGTTCTAGGTTGGGCTTTCTTAGTGAAATCAACAATATATAGATCACCTCTACGATACCGTAAATACCATGTTATGATTGTCACGACGAAAGACTTGGCAATCTACTTCGTGAATAGCACATTGAATCCAAAGTCACTAATCTAGACACGGAAAGTAAATTGTATCCAAGTGATTCAACAAGCATGACATTTTGAATAGAGCTATCATGAGATATGGCCACCTTACCAAGGCCAAGTACCTTACCCTTGGAGTTGTCTCCAAAAGTCACATACTTGTGTGGACCATCGCTCTTTGCAAGCTCTCAAACATGTCTTCGCCTCCGGTCATGTGATCGGTGCATCCACTATCAAGAATCCACTCTTTTCCGCCGGATATGTAGTCTCTCGATTTGCCATAAGATTGAGACTCTTCATGATCTTGTCTAGCTCGTGTCCGAATCGAGTAATCATCATCATGCTCATGCTCATCATCATATTGACCCATAGATAGTTCATCATCAACACCTAGGTCAATTTGACAATGACTTGCATTAGTTTTGTCAATGTGAGAATAATCATCGGAATGCAATACAAGAGCATTTCTAATTAGATCATTGATAAGACAAGGATCACCCTTCTTTTTCATAAGATCACGAAGCTCAAAGAAGCATTTATCAAAGTTGGGATCATTGGGGCGCATCATATCAAATTCAATAGTCTTGTATAGAATTTCATCAAGACCTCTCAAAGAGTAGTCCGGATAAAGTTCTTCCAAGAACTTCCACATAGCATAGGCACACTCAAAGTTTGTGACGAGCTTAAGCAAATTATCGGGCAAACCTCTAATGATAAGATTTACAGTTCTAAGGTTACGAAGCAAATCAAGCTCTTCATCCATGGTAGGGTGCAAGGGGTCAAATGGAGGCACATATGGGGTTTCAACATATTTGCGCAAGTTATACATCTTAAAGATAATAAGCATTTCAATCCTCCACGAGTTATAGGACACTCCATCAAGAATAGGCACTCTATGGCTAACACTCCCAAATGTAGACACGTCCATCTTCCTCCAATGGTGTGTAAACCAATGCAATGGAGACCAATGCTCTGATACCAATTGTAGGATCGAAGAAGGTGAGAGTGTCTAGAGGGGGGTGATTAGACTACTCGACAAGATAAAAATTATGCCTTTTTATAAAGGACAGATTTTGGCATATTTTGCACAACACACAAGTCAAGTAGCATACTACACATGCAATTCTAGAGTATGGGCAGCGGAAAGTAAATTGCACAAGTAGTAAAGAGAAGTGGAGAAGATCAAACGCAATTTGGAGACGCGGTGATTTTTCTCGTGGTTCCGATAGGTGGTGCTATCGTCATTCCACGTTGATGGAGACTTCAACCCACGGAGGGTAACGGCTGCGAGAGTCCACGGAGGGCTCCACCCACGAAGGGTCCACGAAGAAGCAACCTTGTCTATGCCATCATGGCCTCGCCCACGGAGTGCTAGCCTTACTGGGGTAGATCTTCACGAAGTAGGCGATCTCCTTGCCCTTACAAACTTCTTGGTTCAACTCCACATCTCGACGGAGGCTCCCAAGCGACACCTAACCAATCTAGGAGGCACCACCTCCAAAAGGTAATAGATGGTGTTGATGATGATGAAGTCCTTGCTCTTGTGCTTCAAATGATAATCTCCCCAACACTCAACTCTCCTCACTGATTTGGCTGTGGTGGAAGAAAGGATTGAGTGGAAAGCAACTTGGGAAGGCTAGAGATCAGACTTCATATGGTGGGAGTGGAGCAACTTGATCTCAACACAAGGGTAGGTAGTTCTCTTCTCAGAAATGTAAGGTAGGAGTGGTAGTTCTTTCGATGGCTCTCTCCACGAATGAAGAGGGGTGGAGGGTATTTATAGCCTCCACACAAAATCCAACTGCTACACACATTTGACCAATCTCGGTGGGACCGAAGTTGACAACTCGGTGAGACCGAAAGTTCAAATCATGTGAACGTTGGGATTTTCGTGGGACCGAAAATACAATCTCGGTGTGTCCGATTCATGCAAAGACAAGAGCTTGCCAATCTCGTTAGACCGACTTCATCATCTCGGTGACACCGATTTGATGATAGAAGGTTACGTGCTTGGCAACTCAAGTTTCGTGAGACCGAGTTCGTAATCGGAAAATCCAAAATTCTAGGGTTTGGCTTTGTGGTGAGGTGGTTCATCTCGGTGTGACTGGTTTGGAATATCGGTGGGACCGAGATTACTTATGAGTGTACATGGCAGTGAAAGTTGCTGATAGTTTAGGAGATGTATCACTAAGCACTTTGAGCAACCAGATCATTATCATAACCTCATCCCCTTTTAATAGTATTGGCTTTCCTATGGACTCAATGTGATCTTGGATCACTAAACCAAAAATGGAGTCTTGAGCTTTTGCTAATGCTTGCCTTAGCATTTTGAGGGGTCCACCTCTTCAGTCCTTTTGCCATGCCAAAGTGATTGACCTTCCTGAAACATACTTGATAAAAGCACTAGTCCAACCACAAAGTATGTTGTCATTAATTACCAAAACCACCCAGGGAGCAAATGTGCTTTCAAGCTCACGGTCAGTCATCACACGAGGAGCAGTGGCTTGAGGATTTGGCTTGGATGCATTGGCAGTAGAATCATGAGTGGCACAGTCATCATTGGTGGAATAGGATGCAGCTTTGCAAAACTGACCATCCAATGGACGAATGCCTTCATCGATAATAGCAGGTGCCTTGCCCTTTTCATCAGCTGAGGAATATGTCCGCTTGAGGACTTCAATCGGGGGCAAGTAGCTGAGGTGATTCTGAAAATCAGCTTTGTAGTTGAGTGAAGACCTTGTTCTGAGGAATCTCATAATCCAAGGAGCATAAGGCTTCAGCTCAAACAGAGAAAGTGCAACATTTGCCAGAGTCCTCATGAAGAAATCATGATAATTGACAGGGATGCCATGCATGATGTTGAATAGCAGATTCTTCATGATGCCAACAATTTCCTCATCAAATGAGTCGTGGCCTTTGATAGGACTCAAAGTCTTGATCAGAATGCGATAGACTATTCTTGGCACATAGAGCAATTCCTTCACGAGGAATTTGGTCCTTGGGGCTTGACCGGGCTTCAGAGGCTTCATTAGTACTTGCATGTAATGAGCAGTGAGTTCAGGTTCTTAGTACAGACAACGAGCACCTTGAGGTGGAGGACTGATTGGCAGGGCATGAAGTAATTCAGAGGTCGGTGCTTTGTAATGAGTATTTTCGGTCATCCAGTCCAACACCCAAATGTTGATATCATCAGCATCACCTGTGATGTGCAGCGTTACATAGAACTGAAGAATAAGCTCTTCATTCCAATCAACAATGTCAGAGAAAAAGTTGAGCAGTCCTGCATCTTGAAGCACACTGAGGACTGGAGAGAAGCAAGGCATTGATTCCATGTCCATGTGAGGAATATGCTCGTGGTCGAAGACTTTGTCTTTGTTGAAAAGCAGTGAAGAATAGAAATTGGCATGGCTGGCAGTCCAGAAGCGCTTCCTTTTAAGACGAGCAGAATCATAGGGATTATAATCAGTGAAGAATACGTGCTCGCCGAAGAAATCATCAGCCTTGAATTTCTGCTTCTTCGAGAATGGATCCTTTGGCTTGGGCTGAGGAGTATCAGTCAATTGCATCACCACCTCGGGAATCTCAATCTCAGGATCCACAGGCTGAGGAATTTCAGGCTCTTCTTCAGTTGCAGCCTGGGTCTTCAATTCTTCATTAACATTTTCATCAGCACTAGTGGCTGGAATTTCTTCACGGACAGATGGGGTTGCACGAGGTTCTTCAGATCCCATTTGTACTTCAGTAGCAACAGGGGACTGAGGAATTTGTTGAAGTGTAGTGAACAGTGGAGAGTTGGGGTACTGACTTTCCCAAAAGTCATCATTCAGCACGGGTGTGGTACAGCCAATGTCCACATCTTCATATTCCATTTCTTCAACGCCGGCCTCTTAAGTAGTAAACTGAGGCATAGGCGAGGAGACAATTGGTGTTGAAGGGATTGCATCCACTTCAATTTCTTCATCCAACTGCTCTGACGAAGCAGCAGAAGGAATTTCTTCATCTGATTCACTTGGAATCACATAATCTTCATCAAAAGGAACAAGGTCCTTTGATGGCATGATGAGACAGGAACGGCATCAATTGGGTTGTCAATTGAGCGTGTCAAAGGCTTCATCTTCTTCGGAGCTGAAGAATCTGATGAAGTTGACGCCTTCCTTTTCTTCACAACTGCACGCTCTGCAGCCTTAGTCTTCTTCACATCTGATTCGGATGGAAGGATTGGAGTTGGCGTTGGTGCAGGAGGAGCAGAGAATTTGGTTCATTTTCTTCAGCACAATCGATGCAGTTGCCGACTTCATTTTCTTCAGCGCAACACTAGTGGATGCCCCGCAATTTCTTCGCCGCTAGAATGCGCCATCAGCCCTGGTACTTTCATTTTCTTCAAGAACTGATTGTCATCAGCGGTGCTTGGCATGTTCTTCAAGAGGGCTATGCAGATGCATCAGCCTGAGGATTTTCTTGTTGCGTTGGAGCTGCAACATTTGAAGTGAATTTATCAGTAATCTTCACAATTCTGACTTTGGTTCCAAGCTAGTCAGCATAGTAGCGATCAAATTCATCACTCAGTTGGTTGATCTCATCTTGTAAGGCAACGAGTTGTTCAGGGGAAAGCTTCAAAACGTTTTCCCTCAGAAAGCGCTCTTTCTTGTACTTCATTTTCTTCACTCTTCTTCCTTCTTCATATTTCCATTTTTCTTCTTCAATGAAGGCAATCAAAACATGACTTTGACCAGGAGTGAGGTTCATCTCCGGCAAAGGTGTGTTCGGGTCCTTGTGCCATCGATCGATGAAATCTAGGATCAACTTCGATCCAAAGAATATTGGCACATTGCTGCCTTTGGCTCTAGCGGCCCTGGCCTGCCTGTCTCTGATGATTTCAACAAGTTCTTCATCATCAACCTCGTCATCATCAGATGGCACTTGAAAGGCGGCTTGCTTCTTGTGAGGACTTGGTCGAGAGCCTCGTCCAGCAGTGGCCTTTTTCTTCAGCAGAGAGGGGCCAGTTGAGGAATTTGGTGCAGCTGAGGAACTTGCAGAAGCTCTTGAGGCAATTGACATGCCTGTAGTCCTTTGACACGTGGCGAGATGCACATGTGCAGAGGATTTAGTTGGAGCAGCTGAGGACTTTGTCGGAGGAGCTGAGGACTTTGAAGGAGGAGCAGATTGAGGAGTTGGCCATGAGGACTTTGAAGAATCTGGTCGTGAGGGCATTGCTGAGGAACTTGGCCGTGAGGGCATTGAGGGTGAAGCACTTGGCTTGTGAGCAGGCTTCTTAGCCATGGCCTTCTTCGGCTTGCTTGCAGAGGCCTCAGAAGTGGTAGCAGCAGTAGAGTCTTCATTAAATTTCCTCACTGCTTCTTTTGCTTGTTTGGCCAGTTTGGCCTAATGCTTTGCCCATTCATTAGGATAATCCTCACCACGCTTGAGGCTGGTGGGATCTGCCAATTGGCCAGGTGCCAACGGAGGTCTTGGGCATGGAGGGTTGAGAGCGAATTTCTTCATATACTTGGGAGTAACATATCTGTACTCCCTCCATTCCCGTGCCCATCTCCTCTCTATCCTTTGTATGCGCACCTTGCGCTGATTTTTTGTCCTCTTTGCCAAATTTGGCCTCATCAGGAGTGAAATAATCCTTGTATATATCATCAGGGATCTCGAAAGTAGTATTGCCCTCAAGCCTCTTTCCACCCTTCTGTGGCTTCTTACCATCAGCCATTTTCTTCAGCTGAGGAATTTGAACAATGGAATTCTCTGAAGATGTATGCAAATTTTCTTCGAGGAATGCTGCAAATGAGTTAGGTTGATGAGAACCTAGTGATTCAGCAGCAGACATGAGTACCTGTGAACAGAGTATAGTTGCGAGGAATTTGGAGAGGTCATATGCGTTCTCAGAAGGTTTTTCAAAAGAGTAAGTTTGAGGAATTTGACCAGATGAGTCTTGAAGAATTTCATTAAGCGTTCTTTGTCTTAGGTTCTAGAGTTGTATAGATCGAAGATCCACACAATTGAGGAATCTTGAAGAAAAATTATTGCTTAGAGAAACAAATCAAGAGCAGATGACATGTGAGGTGTTTAGTGTGTGAAGATTTGAAGAATAAACACCTTTGAATTTTTTTAAGAAAACATTTGAATCAAAGAGGGCAGTAAAAGTAACTTCTAATTACCCCTTTTTGATGAACACGATGAACTGGGAAGTGTAGACGTGAAGTTCGTCAGTTCAGATCTTCCACGCCCTAACTCGGCTGAGGAAGACAGCTACAGCGGCGGCGGAGTGAAGAAATCCACAGCCGGCGCGAGTACGACGGCGACGAGGTCAAGGCAGTGAAGCTCTCCCTCACCGGTGACGATGAAGTAGCGGCGACGCTAGGGTTTGAGAAGCTCGAGTGGGAGTGAGAACGAGCGGAGTAAAAAACGAAGTGAGGAAGGAGAGGGGGTATTTATAGTCGGAGTGAAAATCTGTACGCCCGAGGAAATTGGACGAACGTGCCCCTGGCCCTTCTTATTTGGTTGACATGTGTCACCCACGTACTAAGAGGTGGCGATCGTGTGAGATCGTGGGTGAATAGATAAGTATTATCGTGGGATGCGGAACAATTTGAGCGGCAAAGCCGAAAATTTAGATAAGATAAGTTAAAAAATCCATTCGCAAATTCTTCAGCTGTCAAGGACACAGTGAAGATTTTGAACGAGTTTCAAATAGAACGCACATGAAGAATTTGTGAAAAGATTGGGTTGAGTTTAGCATAGAGGGGGAAGGGTCCGATCACATTCACTTAGCAGAAAAAGCAACTTGAAGAATTAGCAATAAGTGAATTGTCGGAGTAATGGGCCACGGGTAGCCTCACCCGAGTCCCTGAACCTGTCAAAACTTCAGGCCGGCTTCGCCCCGCAACACTCCAAACTGAAGCTCCGCCTTCCGGTGGCCGGCTGGCTCAACGGCCGGCCACTTGAGGACGGCCAACCACCAGCAGATGGCACCAAGAGCGGCCGGCTTCAGTCAGCCGGCCTCCAGAGAGGACGGCATCATACAGGCGGCCACCTTGCACCCTCAGAATCTGCACCCTCATCAAGAGGATGAGACAGGGTGTGGCTATAGTGTAGTCCCTCACCCCCGAATCTTATGCTTGGCGTGGCCACGCGTGCCCGTGACAAAGCGGAGACCTCTCTGCACGGTGCGGCATCATACCACTCCCCTTGACGCTACCTGCATAAAGCGGAGCATCGTTCCCCATGATGACCTGTCGATACGGCCGGCGGGCTGCGGGTCCTATCAGGCAGTGATAGCCCGAAAGACGGCGGATGCCAGACCAGTCGGACTTGGGGAGGGCCGGCCTCCAGCACGCAGCCGACCCCTCCCTCGAAGTCCGTGCGCCATTAACCAGATAAGACATGGTGTGGCTACAGTAATCTCCCACCAGCGGCGGGGTCAGAGCCACACTAAGTCGACCAAGCTCAGATCATTAGCAAGACGGCAACAAGGAACAGCCACTAACTGACTCCGCCTGTGGCGGGAGCGGCCTGTCGGATCCGTACCGGACCAGGCGGCGGGCCCCAGTAGTCAGCGGAGAAGCCGGAGGCCAGAGACACTGACAACCGGGTCCAAGACCCGCCAGATTACATTATTGTACCCTGGGGTAGGCTCAGATAAACCCCTGTATGCCCATGCAAAGGGTTCCCACCCCATTAGAACTAGCCACTACCCTGGAGCAGGAATAGAGCTAGCCTTGCCTCCGCCTGCCTCTAGCACACAGCTCAAGGAGCACCATTGTATCACTTGTGCCTTAGTGATCATGCGGAGACCCCGCAGAGCAGGACTAGGGGTGTTATCTCCTAGGAGAGCCCCGAACCTGCGTAAACTGCGTCGGCGTACGTGTCTATGCCTCATCCCGCTTCCAGGCACTGGCGACGTTCTACTCGCTCCCACCATGATAATCCATCCATTGGCATATGTCGCACCCAACCCCGACATTTGGCGCCCACTGTGGGGCGAGGTGCATTGTCTCCCGGAGACCTGCTCTGGACGGGAACCTTGTTCCTTCCTGGCGAGCGAAGCCAGCCCAGCACGCCCGACGGCGTTAGCCTAAACATCATAAAAGGATTCAAGCCAGTCAAACAGGCTCTTCGGCGTTTCTCCGAACCCAAGAGACAGGCCATGGGAGAGGAGCTAGCCAAATTATTGGAGGCCGGATTCATCATAGATATAAAACATCCGGACTGGCTAGCAAACCTGGTGATGGTACCAAAGAAGGACAAATCATGGCACCTATGCGTCGATTTTAAAGACCTCAACAAGGCTTGCCCAAAGGATCCCTTCCCCCTCCCCGCATCGATCAAATTATTGACGCTACCGCAGGACACGATTCATTGTGTTTCCTCGACGCATACTCCGGCTACCAGCAAATTAAGATGGCAGAGCCGGACCAGGCTGCAATGGCATTCATCACCCCATACGGCCCATTCTGCTTCAACACAATGCCCTTTGGGCTCAAAAACACCAGCGCAACATATCAGCGCATGATTCAGACATGTCTGGCAAACCAGATCGGCAAAACAGTGGAGGCATACGTAGACGATGTGGTCGTCAAAACCAAGCACGTCGAAACTCTGGTAGACGATTTGAGGCTCACGTTCTATAATCTCCAAACATATGACATTAAGCTTAACCCGGAAAAATGTGTTTTTGGCATACCAGCCGGAAAGCTCTTGGGCTTCATTGTATCTGGTTGAGGAATTGAAGCAAACCCAGCCAAGAATCGAGCTCTGTCACAATTGGATATCCCAAAGGACCTCAAACAAATACAAAAATTGACGGGATGCGTGGAGGATTTAAGCCGCTTTATCTCCCGTTTAGGAGAAAAAGGCATTACCCCTTTATCGCCTCCTCCGACGCACCAAACACTTCGAGTGGATGGATGCCACCATCGCCAGAGTCGAAGAAATGAAATCCATATTGGCAACAAACCCGGTCCTGGCCGCGCCCAACATAGGTGAACCAATGCTATTATATCTCGTGGCAACTCATCAAGTGGTGAGCGCAGTGCTCGTTGTCGAATGAGAAATGGACGGACACAAGTTCCCCCTTCAAAAACCAGTTTACAACGTGTCCACTGTCCTGACTCCATGCAAGTCACGGTACCCGCATTATCAGAAGATAGCGTACCCGGTGTTCATGGCATCCCGGAAGCTGTGACACTACTTTCAAGAGTGTTTGATAATAGTAGCCTCCGAAGTACCTCTTAATGACATTATAAACAACCGCAACGCGACGGGCCGGATTGCCAAATGGGCCATTGAGCTCCTCCCGTTCGACATAACCTATAAGCCACGGCGAGCTATTAAGTCGCAAGTTTTGGCCGACTTCATCGCCGAATGGACTGAAGCCGAACTCCCTAAAGAGTTCGGCGCATATTCCAACTGGATCATGCACTTCGACGGCTCCAAAATGTTGGCTGGTCTGGGGGTTGGCGTTGTCCGGACGTCCCCAACTGGAGATACGGTTCAATACGTACTCCAGATAATGTATACGGACTCCAACAACGCATCCGAATATGAGGCCCTTCTACATGGCCTCCGGATGGCAGTCTCCATGGGCATTCAACGCCTAGAGGTGCGCGGGGATTCGAACCTCGCGATATCCCAAATAAAAGGAGACTTTGATGCCAAGGATCCGAAAATGGCAGCTTATCGCAACGCCGTCCTAAAAATGTCAGCTCAGTTTGAGGGGCTGGAATTTCACCATATAGCCCGGGATAACAACCAGACAGCAGACGTATTGGCACGCATTAGCGCAAAGCGCGATGCCGTCCCTCGCAACATCTTCCTATAGAGGTTGTTCAAGCCATCCGTACTATGGGAGGGGGAATCCAGAAATAATAACCCGGACCCAACCGCACTACCCGACACCGAACATTCTGACACAATTGGCGGTTCTGACAACGAAGTAACATCCTCAGCCCACGTAATAATGGCAGTCATTGCCCCATGGACGGAACCATTCCTAGCCTACCTAACCAAGTAGGAACTTCCCAAGGACCAGAACGAGGCCCGCTGCATAGTGCGGCGATCTAAAGCCTATAAGGTCCATGAGGGAGAGCTTTACAAGAAAAGCACAATCAGAGTGCTTCAAAGGTGTATCTCCGAAGAGGAAGGGCGGAACCTTCTGGCTGAAATTCATGCCGGACTCAAAGGGCACCATGCCGCAGCCTGGGCCCTTGTAGGCAAGGCCTTCCGTACAGGATTTTATTGGCCGACTGCCCGGGCAGATGCTTGGGACTTAGTCCAACGATGCGTCGGTTGCCAGCTCCTTGCTAATCAAAGCCACATGCCACCCACCGCCCTCGAAACTATATCCATAACCTGGCCCTTCGCGGTCTGGGGGCTTGACATGGTTGGACCCCTTAAAGGAGGAACCCACAAGCAAAAATACCTACTGGTCATGGTGGACAAGTTCACCAAATGGATAGAGGCCAAGCCTGTTAAGACAGCCGAATCCGGACCGGTGATAGACTTCATATCAGGGGTCGTACACCGTTACAGCGTCCCCCATAGCATCATCACTGACAATGGCACGAACTTTACGGCCGACAAGGTTAAACTCTGGTGCAAAAACATGGGCATCAAACTTGACTATGCTTCAGTCTATCACCCTCAAACTAACGGTCAAGTCGAGCGAGCAAATGGTCTAATCATGAGCGGCATCAAACCCCGATTAGTGCAGTCCCTTAAGGAATCTAACACGCACTGGGTAGAGGAGCTCGACTCCATACTCTAGGGGCTGCGGACCACTCCGAATCGCACCACCAGATTTACTCCATTCTTTATGGTATACGGCGCAGAGGCAGTTCTACCCTATGACATAATTCATGACTCACCTCGCGTGCGCATGTACGAAGAAAGAGAAGCCGAGCTCGATCGGTAGGACAGTTTGGACGCATTGGAGGAGGAGCGTGACGTGGCAAAAGCCCGTTCCGCATTCTATCAACAACGAAGCTCAAGATATCAAAGCGAGAAGTACGGGCCAAAACTTACAACGCTGGCGAAGTTACTTCTACGCTTGCCGGACAAGAAAAAGGACAAACTCAAGCCCAAATGGGAAGGTCCCTTTATCATCGACCAAGTCCTGACCGGTGGAGCGTACCGTCTGCGAGATGCATTGGATAACCGACTCGAGCCGAACCCATGGAACGCAGCCCATCTCCGAAGATTCTACGCCTAGTGTCGGATTCTGAGTTCGTCTCCTTCCTCCGTCTATATTTTACATATTAGTTGTCTTCTGTTTCTCTCCTTCTCCCCCCTTTCCTATTACAGCCTTTGAAAGCTTGTTCGCGCATTGTTCGCACACACTTGACGCACTATCCGCGCTCATTATACCTGGGGGCTTCTTTAATGTGTTTATTTATACGGGCTTCATGCCCAACACATGTGTCACACTTCCGCATGTGCCTTTTATTCACCATTATATGCATCGATATGACTTAAGTTTTGGCCAAGCTAGGTTGCCTGGCTCGTGTGCTTACCCCTACATTCCCAATTGTTCGGCTAGGCGGTAAAGGGAGCACCTCTGCGATTGTTACTGCCAGGTCAGCCGGATGTGTACCTCAAACTGGGTGAAGCCGAAAGCTAGCGTTCTTAAGGGAATATTTGGTCGGTGAACTAAAAGACGATTTCTTACCTATTTATTCATCTGCCCCCAGATGTTTTTCTGCTTTTTTCGCAGTCCGGACATGCACTTTAGGCATGCCTCCCAGGGAAAGGAACCCCTAACGGAACTATTCTCCCTAGAAGATGTTTCTTACTAACTGTCGGTGTCAAAACCGGCGGATCTCGGGTAGGGGATCCCGAACTGTGCGTCTAGGCGGATGGTAACAGGAGACAAGGGACACGATGTTTTTACCCAGGTTCGGGCCCTCTTGATGGAGGTAAAACCCTACGTCCTGCTTCATTAATATTGATGATGTGTATTACAAGAGTGGATCTACCACGAGATCAAGGAGGCTAAACCCTAGAAGCTAGCCTATGGTATGATTGTTGTAATGGAGGTTATGTCCTACGGACTAAAGCCCTCCGGTTTATATAGACACCGGAGAGGGCTAGGGTTACACAGAGTCGGTTACAATGGTAGGAGATCTACATATCCGTATTGCCAAGCTTGCCTTCCACGCCAAGGAAAGTCCCATCCGGACACGGGACGGAGTCTTCAATCTTGTATCTTCGTAGTCTTGGAGTCCGGCGGACGATGATAGTCCGCTGTCCGGACACCCCTAGTCCAGACTCCTCAAGAGTCCCGAACCAGGCTTCAATGACGATTAGTCCAGCGCGTATGTAGTCTCCGGCGTTGCAAGGCGGGTTCTCCTTCAAGTTCCACGTACCTGCCAAACAGTGTCCGGCTACCTCATCAATGTTGCGCTTCTTGGCTTCCATGCCCAATAATGGCCTTCTTCCACGCGTCGCACTAATGCGAAAAGCCAGGGTATATTTTATATTTTACCCCCTAGCTGTGCAAATAATCTGCCTATAAGAGAGGCAAGAATCCAGATCCAAATCACACCATCTTCCCTCCGCGAATACTCATCAGAGCGCATCTGACCAAGAATCCATTCCATCATGGACCGTCGTCATGCTCCTCTTCTCGCCCCAGCCCTCCGCCAGAGATTGAGGAGATGCTCTGTTCCGCACAACGAGCTGGTGAAGCTCCAAGCGGGGGGATATCTCCCTCCAGCCTTCATGGTTCCGGTCCGAGCCGGGCTGGTCACCTACCAAGGTGGGAAGCAAGCGGAGGCTACCCCAAGTCCCAACAAAGGGGAGTGGGTATGCTTCGTCCCCTATCTGATAAGGGGACTCAGATTTCCTATACATCCGTTCCTCCGCGGGCTCCTAGAGTTCTACGGACTCCAGCTCCATCACCTTACGCCTCTATCCTATCGCGGTTACGTAGCTCTTCTTGAGCTATTTCGGGCATCGAGCCCCATTTCGCACCGTGGAAAAGGTTGTTCGCTCGCACCCGCCTACGAGGGGTCCATATATCAAGTGGGCGGCGCCGAGATATGGCGCATCGCCGGACCGGATATCCATCCGAACTCCCTAAGAAGGCGTCCAAGACCGGCCTTTGGAATGGTTTTACATAGAGGACGCCCATCGCCGACCTGCTCGGATCGGCCTCCCGAGTTCAAGATCGCTCCTCTAAAGAAGCGCCTTTAGTTGGCGCCATGAGCCCCCAACCGGAGGAAGACAAGAGCGCCCATTATCCGATGGGCCGGATAAGATTATCGCCCATTCCGGTTGACCATGATTGGAGTCATGGCAACATGCATTACGCGAGGTGCAGCCACCGCAATACAGGGCCACCCATGTGGGATTTCAACGGGAAGACGATGCCACCCGTCATGGCCGCAAAGGACGGATTCGCCGAGGATCGTGCGATCCTGCCTGCCTGCATAAGGGGAGAAGGAGGACTTCCTTCAGACGAACCCCTTGAATGGGTTCTCCATGAGCAACCCTCGGTGTTGGGTAAGCGAACACTTTTAAGGGCCCGACCCATGTTTTCAAAGTTTAAGCTTCTCATACTATGTCTTCGGCGCAGGAACTGCGCCGGACTGTGGAGGACATGATAAGTCCAGCTCCGCAACCCGAGGATCCGGAGAGATCCCGGGATCCGGCCTCCGAAGAGGATCCGGACATAAAGGTGGAGCTAATTGACGGAGTGTTCCACCAGCTCAGCATGGATAATGCCTTAGTCGCCATTACGGCTGACTACCCCGGACTATATCCGGCTTCCTAGGTGATTGTGACCGAAGTCCTAACACCATTATTCCTTCCTTGTTTATTTCTGACCACCGTATACGATGGCGCTGTGCAGGAGGCACCTTCAGGGCGGGAAGCCGAGCCTGCGGTGGCTGACCAACAAAGGCCAGTCCGGACCAGTAGGCGGAAGAGGAGCGCGGCGCGGACCGAAACGTCGCCGCAAAGGTATAGCTCACAATCCATTACTTGGAGCAACGTTCCTAGGAAGCGTTTGAGTGCTCATGACTTTTGTAGGAGAAAAGCGCCCGCCGGACTGCGGGCATGGAGGTTGCCAATCCAACCTCTACCAGCCAGGCTACAGCACCTGGTCTGGAGGGGGAGGCGAGCGCAAGGCGTGAGCCGGACACTCCTCCGACGGAGGATGCCGACAGACTGTCCGCCACCAAGTCTGAGGTGGTGCACGCCATGAACCATAGGCACCGCCGGACAGTATTTCGTGACGTGTGCTTCTCCCTTGAGGCGTTGAATGCCTTTAACGCGGGGGACGCGCACCTCCGTGCTGCTCAAGATGGCTTTACCAGAGCCACGGAGCAATATGTAAAAGACATACGGGTAAGAGAATTTAATAGTTATATATGCCAGTAGCCCCTGAGACTTAAATTAGTTATGTTTACTGATTTAAGGATCATTGGAAACGCAGGATCTTACTGAGAAGAATACCCAGCTGTCTCAGGAGCTGCAAGAGTGCAAGACCCAACTTGAGGCCGCACTTGCTGCCGCGGGAGGAAACGCAGAGACCCCTCCTGGTAACACATTTTTATTGATAAATATGAGCGTTGTGCGGCATGCGCGCAAGTCTAATAATGACATTGCATGTGCCGCCGGACAAGATCCGGACAGTAAGACTATCGCGCCACCGAAGGTCAAGCGAGAGGGTGCTGAATAGGGTGCAGCAAGAGAGGAACAAGCTCTAGGATGCCAACGCCAAGCTCGGAGAAGATCTGAAAGGCGCTCGGGCCGGGCTGTCCTGCTCCGTTAAGGAGAATCAGTGGCTTCATCGCGGCATCTATAGTAAGTGCTTGTGCGGACTCCTTTGAAAAGAAGAGTTCGGCGAGGAAGTAAATTGACATAATATGTCTTGTAGGTATACTCACAGGTCGCCCTGCGGAGGAGATGCCCAGATCAACGGGTGATCAACTTCCCGAAGTTGTTGCGGTAGCTGCCGAACGAGTTCGGCAGCAATGAGCGGCGTCTCTGTGCTTTATGGCCAGCCCTCTCCCTACCCGAGGGCCTTGGGGAGCTTATGGAGAAACTTCAGTGAGTGCGGCAGCGCCTGCTTGTGGAAGATTTCGCCTGCCGCCAAGGTGCCAGGAGGCTTGGGCCATGGTGAAGACGCTACATAAGAAGGCGGATCCCAACCACATGGCCAAGGTCGGACCTGTGGGGCCCGATGGTAAGGAGATCCTCGTGAGTTTAGTATCGGCCAAGTAGAGTTGGCGCTAAATTTTCCGAACGGATCAGAAATTAGACAGCTCGTTAGACGGGATTGAGGAGGAATACAACAAGAGATTTGATAATGTATTTTAAAAATGACATGTGAAATGCCTTCTAGCCGGATTGTAGATCGCTTGTCTTTGCCGACCTTTTCGCTTCAACCTCGGGACCCTAGAGTCCGAGTGTGTTCAATACCTTCTTGGTTAAGAAACAACCGGGTATGCATGGAGACCAAAGCGTAGGGGTCATTAGTGCTTTATCGCATAAGTGCCCAACTAGTTATGTTATATTACATGGTTAGTAAGAAACATCTTCCAGGAGAATAGTTCCGTTAAGGGTTCCTTTCCTGGAGGCATACCCTAAAGTGCATGCCCGACTACTAAAAAGCGAAAAAACATCCGGGGCAGATAAATAAGTAGGTAAAAAATCATCTTTCAAGTCACCGACCGAGTATTCCCTTAAGAACACTAGCTTTCGGCTTCACCCAGTCTAAGGTACACATCCGGCTGACCCGGCAGTAACAATCACAGAGGTGCTCCCTTTACCTCCTAGCTGAACAATCGGGAACGTAGGGGTAAGCACAGGAGCCAGGCAACCCAGCTTGGCCAAAACTTAAGTCATATCGATGCATATAATGGTGAGTAAAAGGTACATGTGGAAGCTTAACACATGTGCTGGGCATGAAGCCCTTATAATTGAGCTTCTGGAAAAGAAGCCCCCAGGTATAATGAGTGCGGATGGCACATCAAGTGTATGCGAACAATGCGCAAATAGGCCCTTAAGGGCTTTTTAGTAAAAGGGTTAAGAGAAGAAAGAGAAACAAAAGACAGCTAAAGTGTAAAAATTTGAACGGGGGAAAGGGACGAACTCTTAGTCCGGCGCTAGGCATAGAATCTTTGGAGGCGGGCTGCGTTCCATGGGTTCGGCTCGAGTCGGTTGTCCGACGATTTAGACCAGATGCGCTCCGCCGGTCGACTTGATCGACAATGAAGGGCCCTCCCATTTGGGCTTGAGCTTGTCCTTTTCTTGTCCGCAAGCGAGAACTAGTTCGCTAACGCTGTAAGTCTTGGCCCGTGCTTCTCGCTTTGATATCTTCGAGCTGCTGCCGATAGAATGCGGAACAAGCCTTGGCGACGCCGCGTTTTTCCTCCAATACGTCCAAGCTGTCCCGCCGATCCAGCTCGGCCTCTCTTTCTTCGTACATGTGCACTCGAGGTGAGTCATGAATAA
>JAHHZJ010000965.1:0-143500 GCA_021437245.1 Aegilops speltoides | reverse complement strand
TTCACTTCTTATATCGTGTAAGTAACGAAGGCACTGTCCATCACCTATATTACTGGACACAATTGGATCAGTCTGTTCTCTGAGTACAATCTGAAGCCCTATGATGAACTGCAGTTTGTCTTAACAAACACACCACAATTAGTCCTTCTCGCATTTAAAAGAAGTGAAGCAAAAGACTGGATCAAGGTCACGGAGCCTAGTGAAGTTAGAAAACTGAAGTATGAAATCATAGCAGACCAGAGAAGATCGCTCCTGTCCCGCACATCGCTACCACCTTCATCATCGAATCGAGCACTAGCACCTTCTCCGACGGCACTGGCTCTAGAACTGACAGCGGTAGTAGCTCAGTCTGATCCACCAGAGGATTGGGCACCGACCGCGTCTGCGGATCAGGCTGATCTACCGGAGGATCGGGCACTGACACGGGCACCTCTTCGCGACACGGCCAGCAGCTCCTAAGGAGCACCATCTCCGGCGGCGGCGGCACTACTGATCGCACCGCATCGGCGCCAACAATGGCTCCGCCACGTGCACCAACACTTGAGATTGCACTTGCATCTGCTCCGGCCCGTGCAGCGACAACGGAACCAGCAGTTGCACCACCAACAAACTAGGCTACAGTTTGCACTGCATATACAAAAGTCCTTACAAAAACCAACATCTCCACCTTCTTAGTAACCATTGGCAGCCCAAGTGCTCCGTTCTTTGTTCTTTCCATGTTGTTTCACATGATTCACTATGTTGATCTAACTGTTTGTGTATGTATTCTTGTTTGCAAATAGAGAATTCCTAGAGCAACGAGGGAGTCGTTCAATAATCTGGGCGACCATGGCCATGTTTCTCTTACCATGCATAGCCTTGGTGTGAATGAACCTTCTCAATATACTGTAAGTACAAAGGATGGTCGCATAATGATTGATGCTAAAGGATGGTCAAGGTTCAAAACTCTATCAAATCTTGCGGTAGGGGATGATGTCAAAATCAAACCTTCTCGGCAAGGAGAGCTAGTCCAAATCAACTTAGAAATTCTTCAGTAGCAGCACACAACTTTCAAACTTATCTATCCTCCGAGAGCTTTTGATGTAATAGTATGGCATGGTGAAACAAGTGCCTTGTGTGTATAAGTAGTACGACAATATTATTTATCATGTAGGATATCGTGAAAGAATTGCAACTCTGATTGCTGGTTAGGAAATATAATCAATTTCATTCTAACAGATGTCGTGCTTTATTTATTTTTTGTATTCGCCTTGCGACAGTATCTAAACCCGCGATGTACCGATCGCTTGTGGCCCAAAGTCCACAAACATGGGCCCCCAAACATGCAGGCCCACCGGCCTGTGGCCCAAAGTCCAGAACTGTCAGGCTATCTGAGTATTATATTCTCATTTGAGCCCCCCATATTATGTTATATATTCCCCTTGATTTTTCTTATGTATAAAGTTTTTTTTGTTTTGGTTCTTATGTATAAAGTTGCTATATAGAAGTTTTTTATATTTCTTTACAGCAGGAGTATCTCTCTATCAAAAATATAATTATGTGTAACTAGCTACTCTTGCCTTTCTACTTCCTTTCGGTGATATGCGGGGCATCTGGCAACGGGGTCCACGTGCCATGCACCAAATTAGAGTGCCCAACTACACGGTAGACTCACCCTGGTCATAGCGCCGTAGTAATGCCCAATGAGCCATCAAATCACAAAAAAACCACCTTTCCAAAGATGAGCGATGGTCGGAGCCAGACAAAGCAATATTTCAACAGGCCTGAATCCCCTTCTCCCTCGTCTGCTTGTTCAGAGAAAACCCCCTCTCGGCGATTGCGTTCTCATGGACAAGCAGGTACACTTTCTTCATCCATCCCCAATAAATCCTTGTCCCTTAGTCGCGGATAATTCTAGGATGGCAGCCACCGCTGTTGATGCATTTTTCTTCCTACTGAATCTAGTCTGTTTCATTTGCAGTGCCGAAATTGCGAGGACCCTACAGGTTTCTGCGCCCTCGGCGAGACGCCACACTTGCTCCTTCTCATGCTAACACATGTTTTTAAAACACGCACAGTCTGTTCCTAGAATCCTCTTTTCTATCCGAGAGGGTGGGGTTTTTGAACATTTTGTCGACTAATTTGGAAATTTGGATTGCTATATTTGGATAAAAGGTACTAGTACCATGGTCAACACTGACGTTAAAGAGGAAATCATTTCTAGATTTGGATAGCGAATACATTATGTTCTCATATTATTTTTCCTAAAGTGCATTCCTTGCTCTGCCAGAACACATGTACTCAAGATGGTCGGCCTTGCCATAACTGAATACAGCAGCTTAATGGTCACATTGAAGACAAGCCATGGATATAAGTTCCAAGTTGGGTTCATGGACCAAGAAGATCGCTGCTTTTTTATGGCCAAACTTGGATAAACTTTCTCATATGTTACGGACTGAAAGTTGGCGCACGAATGTTGACGGAAATAGCAGAACCTTGTCTCATCTTCACTGTGATCTTCCACCCCAACGTCGTTCCAGTAGTTCATCCATGTTAGTTTTGTATTTGGTTCTTGCATGTTGCCTCGATTACTTCTTAATCCACCTATTATGTCTAACTAATCACAATCTGACTTTAGAAGTAGCAACCTTTTGTGATTCCCTTCTCTCATGAAGATGTTACTTCTAACTAATCTTTCTTATAATTGGTGGCACGTTTAGGTTATTTCAATGTTTGGCACACTACTTGTTTGTAATTTTATAATAACTCGACTGTTACTAATGGCACTGAAGTTCACCAGGACGGCATCCACCAGTTCCTACACTTTATTGATCTTCTTGAGGTCCTTGTGGGGCATTTCAATGGTGGAAGGCCACGTGGGATATGTGTGCCATTGGTGCACACGTTGAACATGTCCAACTATGTCAAGAAACTTATGGTGCGAGTTGTTTTCTATTATATATGTTGTTCATAAACTCTTGCTTATACATAGTTTTACAGTTGTGATCTTCTTGAAAAAGAAAATGCCTAGTTCCATTGTTCCTATACAGATGCCTGACCATGGTCGGGTCAGACTTGCCCTTGGTCACAACATGATGTTTATGTCAACCTACTCCATTTCCCTTGGAGGTGAAAAGATACTTACTCATGGGTGGTCTCAAATAATGAAGGCCCGTCCATCTTGGAGAATAGGACAGAAGGTTATGCTCATGCTTTTCCATGGCTCTAAAGTGAATATCCTGTTTATTGACCACATTGCGAGATGAAACCGCTTTCATAAGGTTGTGGGTGCGCGGGGTGGCGCCTTGTCATGGGGCTTGGTGGCCTCACCCTTGGTTAACTGTAGGCAAATTACCACTGTTCGAAGCGTGCTCTGTAAGGTTGAACCTGTATAAGTACTCATACTGCTTCCAGCTATGGTTGTTAAGTGCCCCTGCTGGTTTCAGTTAAGGTTGTTAAGTACTCCTGCTGCTTTTACAGTCTATCGTGTTTATTCAGTCTTGTCTTCTTCCAGCCGCCAAAAAAAACTAGCGCCGGCGGGGCCGCTTGCTTTCGCCTCCCACGGCTGGCTATGCCTCAGTGCATGCATCGCCTCCCCACCATATCCTAAAGACGTCCGAGGCCTCGCCATCATCCTCTGCGTGCTTTGGTGCACTCGCTACGATGCCGCCCTCTCGCGTTGTCAACATGGTCAACAAACAAGAGGAATCGGGAGAGGATTGTACATGGAGAGGATGACAGTAGGGACCCACCATGTCCATGGCCGTATGTAAGGAAGTTCCTCATTTTTTCTATATATACTCCATTGTCGGGGTATAGAAAAAGAAAATGCTTCCTCCTAGTGGTTTGCTGACATGACCTAACCTTCTATGCCACAACCAGCCTTTAGAAGATTTAGCATGCCCACATGACCTAACCTTCTATGCCACAACCAGCCTTTAGAAGATTTATCAATTAAGCAAGTTCTAGGTTGAGCCTTTTTAGTGAAATCAACAATGTATAGATCACTTCTACGTATGCCGGTAAAGACCATTTTATGACTATCTCTTTGAAACACTTGGCAATGTACTTTAGTAAATAGGAGATTGAAACCAAAGTCAGCTATTCTAGATACAGAAAGCATATTATAGCCAAGAGATTCAACGAGCATGACATTTTATATGGAGCTATCATGTGAGATGGCCACCTTACCGAGGCCAACCACCTTACCCTTTGAGTTATCACCAAAAGTGACATACTTTCGAGGGCCGTCGTTTTCAGCAAGCTCAGGAAACATAACATTATCTCCGGTCATGTGATCGGTACATCCACTATCAAGGACCCATTCCTTTCCTCCTGCCATGTAGCCGCGAAGATTAGCCATAAGACCAAAGTGTCTCATTGCATCATCAAGATCATAGTCACTATCATCATCCTCATCATAGTATCCATGTTCAACATTGTCATGTGATGGATCAATCCCTAGAGAGAGTGATTCATTAGATAAATGATCATGACAATAATCATATTTATGAAATCTAGTGGCTTCAGAGATAATGTTGCTAATGATTCCAACATCTCCTTTGGCATGCATAAGGTCACGAAGCTCAAACAGACAATCATCAAACTTAGGATCACTAGTACTCATTTTATTCAAGGCAATTGACTTATGAAGAATCTCATCTAGATTTTGCAAGGAATAGTTTGGAAATATTTCCTCAAGAAATCTACATATAGTATAAGCACAATCAAGAGTAGGCAAGTGACCAATCAAATTTCTAGGCAATCCTCTAATGATAAGATTGATAGTTCTAAGATTCCGAATCATGTCAAGATCTTCATCGGGAGTGGGATGCAAAGGATCAACAAGGCAAGCACAAGGGTTGGTGATGTACTTGCTCAAATGATATTCATTGAAAATCTCAAGCATCTCATTTTTCCACTCATGAAAGTACTCTCCATCAAGTATAGGCACTCTATGTCTAATACTCCCAAAGGTAGACTCATCCATCTTCCTCCAATGGTGATTAAACCAAAGCAATGGAGACCAAAGCTCTGATACCAGTTGAAAGGATCGAGAAGAGGTGTCTAGAGCATTGTGAATAGACACTCAACCAAGAAAAGTAGCAATTTTTAAGTTCTTCAAGTTGAGGTGTAGTTTAAGCACAAGTTTAAACATTCACAATACATATCAAGCAAGCATGCAAAGAGTATATGAGCAGCGGAAAGTAAAGCATGCAACTTGCAAGAGAGTAAAGGGATGGGATTGGAGTGTGCAAACGCAATTGCATACATGGAGATTTTTGGCGTGGTTCCGATAGGTGGTGCTATCGTACATCCACGTTGATGGAGACTTTAACCCACGAAGGGTAACGACTGCGTGAGTCCACAGAGGGCTCCACCCGCGAAGGGTCCACAAAAAAGCAACCGTGTATATCCCACCATGTCCATCGCCCACGAAGGACTTGCCTCACTAGGGTATATCTTCACGAAGTAGGCGATCTCCTTCCCCGTACAAACTCCTTGGTTCAACTCCACAATCTTGACGGAGGCTCCCAAGTAACACCAAACCAATCTAGGACACACCACTCTCCAAAAGCTAATAGATGGTGTATTGATGATGAACTCCTTGCTCTTGTGCTTCAAATGATAGTCTCCCCAACACTCAACTCTCTCTCATAGGATTGGATTTGGTGGAATGACGATTTGAGTGGAAAGCAACTTGGGGAAGTCTAGAGATCTAGATTCATATGGTAGGATTGGAATATCTTGGCCTCAACACATGAGTAGGTGGTTCTCCCTTAGAAAATGAATGCTGGAAGTGTAGGCACGTTCTGATGGCTTTCTCCACGAATGAAGAGAGGGTGGAGGGGTATATATAGCCTCCACACAAAATCTAACCGTTACAGACAATTTACCAAACTCGGTGAGACCGAATCGTGAAACTCGGTCAGACTGATTTAGTTCATAATGTGATCGTTAGGCATTTCAGTGGGACCGATATGATCAATTCGGTAGGACCGATGTGCTAGGGTTAGGGTAAAACCTCATCTCGGTTTGACCGATTACACAAACTCGGTGGGACCGAAACAGAGAGTTTGTCAGGCAAACTCGGTGGGACCGATTGCATATCTCGGTGAGACCAAAATTATTGCAATAGGCAACAGAGAGTTTGCAAGCCCATCTCGGTGAGACCGAGATCCCATCGGTGAGACCGAATTGATTAGGTTTTCTGGTAGTGGCTATGTCAAATGAACTCGGTGGCGCCGGATATATCAAATCGGTGGGGCCGAGTTTGACTTTTGGTATGGGACATATGTGGATATGATAAAGTGCTTGTGGGCTCTGGATCATATCACTAAGCACTTTGAGCAAGCAAGCTATTAAGCAACACCTCATCCTCTACTTTGTGAAGATATGCAACGAATTCGAAGATTTCCTTCCCTTAGATGGCTTGCTCCACCTGAATCTTATATGGGATATTGGGAGAAGATAAGGAATGGAAAATTAGAGCAAAGCAAACACACAAAGAACATGAACATGTCTTTCCCCTCTAAAGACATGTGACCTCTCTCCTTTTTGAATACCAAGCATCTGGGGTCTCTCTATGATGTGATTATTTATCTCTCTTTCCCCTTTTGATATGATTAAGCTTTGATGTGAGCTCTCTCTCCCCCTTTGACATCAATTTCCAAGAAGGGGTCTTCTAGAGTGTGAGTCAAATAGGTTTGGTCCTTGTGTCACATGGCAAAGTAGCAGGGAAAAATAAGATGTTGGTAGAGGATAGGAATCGTCGAGTGGAGCTGGAACAAAATGTGCAGGATGCAAACGACAAAGTGTCTCCTCGGCATGTGAAATCGGTAACACCGAGTTGTTGTCTTCGGTGGCACCGAGGTGATTCGGTTTGACCGAAAGAGACGAACCGGTGTGTCCGAGTTCATTACAGAGAAAAGGCATGCATTTTATTTGCTATTTTATTTGAATTTTATTTGAATTAGAGAAAAACATGCATTTTAAAAAATTGCATTTAGTCCAAAAAAATGTTCATATTGTCCCAAATATTAGGTAGTGATGGTGAAAATTGTTTCTGGAATTTTTAGGATTTTATTTATATTTTTTGAGGATTTTTCTTCATGGAAATTGTTTCAAAAATTCTCTAACCGGGCCGGCCCAACCGAGCCGGGCCAAGGCCAAAGACCGCCGCCGCTTCCCGTCGCGTCAAGGTCTCAGACGCTGGGACTCTGCCGAGTCGGGTCGGAGTGCCCTCCGCCGCCTCGCTTGCCCTTTTGCGCAAGCCGAGCCCCTCGGCCTTTATATGCCGCCGCCACCATCCTTGCCTCTCCTCAAAGCCCCAGCGCTGCCTTGCGCCGCCTCCGCTGGCGCCACACTGCCTGCCAGCGCTACACCAAGATCGCTGCCGCCTTGCGTCGCCATCGCCTGCTGGCCCACCGCCGCTGCCTCGCCTCGCCGCCACAGTCTCCGCCCCGCCTCTACGGATCTCGCCGTTGTCGTTTGACCCCGTTTAGCCAGTAAAAACCGCCCGGTTCGCTGGTTTTGTGTTTCGGTTTTTTTTCAATAGATCGGTTTTAGTTTTAGTTCGTTATTTGACGGACGATCACCCGTTAGATTGTTTTAATGAAAGGATTTGTTCGTTATGACATGTTAGCGAACGTTCATTCTGTAGATTTTTTTTTCTTTTTTAGTTTTACTTCCAGTCAGGGACCTATCCGCGAATAGTTTTCTCGCGATTTAGCCCCTGATCTTAAAACTAGCATAACTTTTTGCTCGTTTATCCAAATTAGATGAAACCAATGCCTAAATCTTCGTAACGATCTACTCCCTCCGTTCCTAAATATAAGTCTTTGTAGAGATTTTACTATGAACTACATACGGATGTATATAGATGCATTTGAAGTGTGGGTTCATTCATTTTGCTCCGTATGTAATCCATCTAGTGTAATCTCTACAAAGACTTACATTTAGGAACAGAGGGAGTATTATTTCCAGTAAACCAACTTGAACGTTATTTTGACAATTTAAAATTTGAGTTTAGTTCATATTAGTATTCGATCTTGTTTCGTTTGTATCTTAAGTTTCATATCTCCGTTTGAGTTGTTTCTTTTTGCAAATCGTAGCTAATCACATGTACCTACTGTTAAGATCTAATCCACATAAAAATAATGCTGTTAAGATCGTTTGCTTGTTTCAAGTTTGATTTGGATCTTTACTTGATTTCTCTTTGTTTCGTTTGATTGACTGCTTATGCATGCTATTGTTTGTCTATGCTAGATTACCTGGAGTGCGAAGCTTGTTACTACGAATCCCTAGAGTTTGCAGATGTCAGCAAGGCATGTTACACTTTGATCATAATTTTCTATACCCAATTTTTCTATGCATTAGTTATGCCCTCAAATATTTGCATGAGTAGGATTCGGAACAAGTGGTTTGGTTGTAGTATTATGATGTAGGAAGCTAATACCTTTTGATCACCCCGGGAATATATGTTATGCTCTATTATTGCTTAGCCATGCTCGTAGACGGGGATTGGATCGTGACACACATGGAAGTTGTGAGAGTTATTAATTCTGGATAACATTACGGTGGCAACTTTAGTACACATCTGGGTGGATTGGTTGGGGCACCTGGAGACTCCAGTGTTTGTCCGTTTGGGAAATCACGGAGTACCCGTGTGATTTTTCCTTGGTTCTCCACCCCGGCTCAAAGGTATCATATGATATTTCATGACTAGAAACTTCCGTGTGCAGCCACAAGTCATTATGGGCTCTGGCATAGTTGAGTAAGTTGTATGAGCTCTCGAAGAGGTGGACTAGCAGATGTAGGGGAAAGTAGGTGTACCGATCTGCCCGGAGTAGAGAGTTAATGCTTCAGAATCACTATGTCTCGATCTTCCGATCATGGATGCGGTCAAGTCTTGTGGGGAAAAGTGTGCAACCTCGGCAGAGTGTATAAACTAATCATGGTTAGCCGTGTCCCCGGTTATGGACATCTTGAGTATCTGGAATTGGAATTATTGTTGATCTCATCACTCTTTAATTAATTGAATTGGGTTTAATGATTATACTTGTTTAATTAGGGTTTGAGTTGGAGGAACCTTCTCAAATATTGGTACAACTTGGGGTTAGTAAATAAATTTATTCCTTTGTTGTAGGGGAAAACTAGCTTTATGCAAAATCTTAAACATTCCACCAGCCAAATATTGCATGTAGATATAGTTCTTGCATTCATTGCTTTACAGTGTAACTCTGCCAGCATATTTAATATGCTGACCTACACGGCTGCAACTTTTCATGTTGTAGACTACTCAGATGGCGAATAAGGTGAGATAGGTCGTTGCCATGCACTCAGCTATGCCATTGGAGTTGATGGACTCATTTACCTTTGAAGCTTCCGCAGTTATTTAGTTTATATGGACTTCAACCATATTATTTTGTGTAATCATCACTACTAGGGAAAAACTTATACACAGAACTTCAGCAGTAGCATGGGTCAAAAAAGCACGCTGGTGCTAAGTAGCGATGGCGCTTTGAGAAACCGCTACATGATAAAGATCTAGCAGTAGCGCGTCTGGCTGTAAACACGTTACTACTAAAATTCCCACGGCTTAGCCAATAGGCTACACATAGTAGTAGCGACCTATGATGAACCGTGCTACCGCTACATCATTTGTAGCAGCGCGTTTTAATGAAAACTTGCTACTGGTAAAGGTTATAAAATTAATTGGAAAGAAAATAGAAAGGTAATCGAAAATGAAAGAAATAGAATAAGGTGAAAGGAAAAAAAATAAAATGTGAAGAAAACTAAATGAAAAAGGGGGGAAAAGAGAAAGGAGTAGCGATGGCGTGTATCACGAGCAGCATGTAGCTAAGATAGCGGCGCTTTTCCTAACAGCTCTCGCTACTTGACTTAACCACGGGGTTGGTCCTTCCCCACGCGGCCACTTCCCCCCAAATCCAACTCTCTCCACTCTCGCCACCGCCGTCGCCGGTCAGCCGCCGCGCGCTCTCCGCAGCCTCTACGCCGCCCCAACCCCAGATTCAACGCCGCCCCCACGCCCGACCTCAACGCCGCCCCGGACGCCGCCCCCACCCTGACCTCGACGTCGGCCGCCATCCGCCGCACGCCCGAGCCCCGACCCTGACGTCGACGCCGCCCTACCCCTCCCACGTCGCAGGCACCCGAGGTGAGCACGCCCGCTCCTCCCTCTCCCCTACCTCTACCTAGGGTTTATTTATATTTTATATGCATCAAATTAGTAAGCGTTCATGTAAGAGTGGAAATCGGATGCGGATGAGGCTCAAATGAGTTAGGGTTCATGTAAGGGTGAAAACGAATCAAATTTCTAAGATGAATCATAAAATGAGTAAAATTTGACCACTTATTTCACTTTATAGTTGGATAATTGAAATTTCCGCTACCACTTTCCACCCCTATAGGTTCATCAAATTAGATGGTAATTAGGGCAGTAATTCCTAGGTACTAATTAGTTTGTAAGAACTAGGTACTAATTAGGTACTAGAATATTTTTATTTATAGTAAGTTTATTTTTAGTAAGAACTAGTTGAATTAATAGAACTAGTTAGTAAGAACTTGTTGCTATTTTTTAGTTAAAGCAATTTTTCCCGCCTCGACGTGGGCGATGCCTATCCGCATCCTCGCTGTCGAGTCGGCGGAGGACGACACCTGCTTGACCAGATCGGCCATGTCCGG
The DNA here is from genome assembly GCA_021437245.1 of Aegilops speltoides. Classification (NCBI taxonomy): domain Eukaryota; kingdom Viridiplantae; phylum Streptophyta; class Magnoliopsida; order Poales; family Poaceae; genus Aegilops; species Aegilops speltoides. Next base: position 132,814 of record JAHHZJ010000965.1, on the reverse strand, counting down.
GACTGGCCCACTTGGTGGTACTGGAGGTGCTACCTACCGGGGCGCGGTTGGTGAGGAGCCACTGTCGTTGACCGAACCTTCTTTGGTGGTGGTCGCGTGGGCGGTGGCGATCCAGAGGCTTGAGGACTCGCGCGGTGGTGCGTCACCGTGTCGATGAGGAGGACGCGCCGCGTCTGTCGCTACTTGTTTGCGTTGGAGCACGTGTCGTTCTCCAATACCGGCAGTTCTCCGGGATCTCACCGAGCTATGATCCCGTGATGGTTCCTTCTCTGTGGGTGTCCACCGCCCGCGCCGATACCGTCGTGTGCTAGGGTTTTAGTTGTATTAGTGATGTTATATGTATGACACTATTAAGTGATGTATTAGTGATAATATTCGACGATGTACAGACGCATGAGATGATTTACTTTTGCTTATTGAATGCATGCTAATTTGAGTCCTATAAGATATTTTGAAATGTATATCTTGTGTTGCTCAATATCCAAGTGGCGGTCATGTTTGCATGTTACACCTCCGAGTGGCCTATGTTTTGCGGAGTGTTGATTCATTTCCGTTCCGCAAATTTCAGTAGCTTGATATGTCCTATTTTAGCAAAGGTCATGCGGATTTTTCCGTGAATTTTGGCATGACTTGTGCGAATATGTAGGAAATATCGAGTGCCCCGGATTTGTGTGTTGAGTATCTGGTAGTTGTCTTGATATATTTTCAATTAATGTTTTAACTATGAACATAGGAAATGTCGACGACGAAAAGGATTTGGTATTTGCAAATCTGCGAAGACGAAGCGTGGCTTTGTCTGACGGAATCTTCCTAGATGATGATAGGCGCTTGACATCAAGTGGGCGAGAACTTCAAGTGGATCTGATGAAGTCCTGCGACAAGTCTTTTTTCGTAATTAAGCATGACATCTACTTCATTTCCTTCAACTTATATATTTTTTATTATTCTACTAGCGTATCCCCTGCCATGCAAGAGTTTTTGTATTGGATAAGATAGGTTTTAGTCATAGTACAGAGGAAAAAAAAGTTTACTTGAAGACCGAGCATGGTTATATTTTCCATGCAAAATTATACAATTCAGACGACTACACCTATTTTGGATGCAAAACATGGCGAGCACTATGCAAGACTTATGCATTTGAGCCTGATATGGTTATCACCTTTGATATTCGTCCGGAAGATGATATTGAAGGTAATACCGACATCCGGGTCGATGTGCATCGCCTCGATTATACCATTATGTAAGTTTCTCAACCATATTTATGTCTTTGATATTGTTTATTCAAAAATAGTTGACAACTAATTTGTATTGTCAGCTTATTTCGGTGCAAGCAAACATGTCCAGCGCTTGGTAGACATGACCATATATTGTCCTGGGGCTGAACTCAACTACGAGGAGCTCAGTCATTATGTTTCATGGCTTGAGGATCTTGATACTGTCAAGACAATTTTTCTTCCTGCATTTAGAAATGTTAGTACTGAAAATGTGCGACCAATAGTGTTCGTAATAAACTACGGTCACATCTATTTAGGAAGGATGGTAAGATTTTTACTATTTGTCCTCAGTGCATCTTTTCCATACATTATTTTTGAAGCTAAACTTCATTGCTAAGTATGTTACCATATGATGTTCTTCAACAGGGACTCCCGATGAATGTTGTGCCTTATGGGATCGAGACTAAAGGTACCATGAGTATTATCACCACGCCAAGATATCCTCTGATTACTTTAGTGCATTCAAGATTAGCGACGGATGCTTAATAGTGCAAGATGGACCAAATATGTGATGGGGTAGCACGAGAGAAGTACTAGGGGCAGCAAACGGATGCCCTACCCACGATTAGGAGCCGGTTCATCTGCATGCTCCAAATTGATCAAGGAGGAGAGCTATACATGTTTTATGTTATTTTACCTAAGAGAGGCAGGGGGAGTGATTAGCTAGCTAGAAATGAGTTTGAGGATGATGATGTGCTACAATTACTATGATGATAAAATAGCTAGTGTTGGTGGTAATGACTATGATGATTATTATTAGCTAGTGTTAGTGGTGATTAAATAAATACTGTTGGTGGTAATGACTATGATGATGATTAAATAGCTTGTGCCAACAGATTAGATTCAAGTGGAGGCAACATGTTGTGCACATCAAAAGTACTACTAGTCCAAACTAGATCAAGTTTGGATTAGTAGTATACTTTTGACATGCACCACATATTGCCTCCACTTGAACCTAATACACCTTCATTTGACACACTGTTATGGATATAATGATGTAAACCTCATAACTGGTATTGTACCAATATTTGTAGGATGGCGCATAAATACACTAAAAATAAAAAAAATAAAAAGAATACTAGTAGCGATGGACAGAAAACACACTGCAAGTAGTTACCTTAGCAGTAGTGTTGTACTGAACAAACGCTGCAACTATTTGTCCTAGCAGTATCGCGTGCGGGCACGCGTTACTGCTAAGCAATAGCTGTAGCGCCTTATTAGTGAGCACAAAACCAGCGCTACTGCTAGGGTTTTCCCTAGTAGTGATACTCTTTATGAGGAATCGATGTAATAAGTGTGTGATTGAACTCTGTTATAATTCCTTGAGTACTGTGTGTGTCAGCATTACCGATCCAGGGATGACACTTAAGCGCAGAGACTTCGGTCCATTGGGATCGTGGTCGCTACATCTAATTACACTTTTAAAGATGGAGTACCTAAAAAACTTGGAGACCCAGGAATACCAACTATACCTTGCTCCATTAAAAGAAATTGTGTGAAAACTGCTTCATGTGATTTGGGAGCCAGTGTTAGTGTTATGCCTTTCTCTTTATATAAAAGACTTGATTTGAATAAACTCACACCTACTGAAATATCTTTGCAAATGGCTGATAAATCAACTGCCATACCTATCGGTATTTGTTAGGATGTGCCCGTTGTTTTTGCTAATGTTAATATTTTGACTAGCTTTGTGATACTTGAGATGCCTGAGGACAACAACTTGTCGATTATACTTGGTAGACCCTTCTTGAATACTGCAGGGGCTGTTATTGATTAAAATAAAAGCAAGGTCACTTTTCATATCAATGGTAATGAGCATACGATGCACTTTCCAAAGAAACAATTCCAAGTGAATGGTATTAATGTTTTCGAAAAATCTCCGACAATCACTATTGGAAGTTTTCAACTACCTCTACCTAATATCAAAAATAAATATGAAATGATTATTGTTGGGGACAATCATATCCCAATTGAGGTAACTTAGTGATTTACAAAAGTTCTTCGATTTCATACTAATCGAAAGTGGTTGTTGTCGGTGTCAAAACCAGCGGATCTCGGGTAGGGGGTCCCGAACTGTGCATCTAGGCGGATGGTAACAGGAGACGAGGGACATGATGTTTTTACCCAGGTTCGGGCACTCTCGATGGAGGTAAAACCCTACGTCCTGCTTGATTAATATTGATGATATGGGTAGTACAAGAGTGGATCCACCACGAGATCAAGGAGGCTAAACCCTAGAAGCTAGCCTATGGTATGATTGTTGTAATGTATGTTGTCCTACGGACTAAAGCCCTCCGTTTTATATAGACACCGGAGGAGGCTAGGGTTACACAGAGTCGGTTACAATGGTAGGAGATCTACATATCCGTGATGCCAAGCTTGCCTTCCACGCCAAGGAAAGTCCCATCCGGACACGGGGCGGAGTCTTCAATCTTGTATCTTCGTAGTCTTGGAGTCCGGCGGATAATGATAGTCCGGCTGTCCGGACACCCCTAGTCCAGACTCCTCGGTAGCCCTCGAACCAGGCTTCAATGGCGATAAGTCCGGCGCATAATGTTCGGCATTGCAAGGCGGGTTCCTCCTCGAATAATCGAGAGAAGATCATGAACACCGTGATAGTGTCGGCTCTGCAAAAATAACTTCACATTCCATCGTAGAGAGATAAAATATACACTAGCTCAATCTGGCGGCGTATTATGCGGCGTGGCGTCACACCGCCACCAAGCCTTTGTTTGAATCGTTTTTCTTGTACCACCTCAAAGCACGTTTAGCGGCGGTTTCCTTAACACGTCTTGTCGAGCGAGATCGTGTCCCCTTATCCCGGATTCTCATCAATACATGCGGGTAACCCAACCGTTCTGTCGCCGCCACTCCTCTATCGAAGGTGAATCTCGAGCAGTCACGAGACGGCTCTTGGTATTTTTTCCTCTTTATAAGAGGACCAAGGCCTGTCCTTGTTCTTCAATCTCGCATCGAATCTCTTCTTCGCTCCCAGTTCCAACACCCAGAGCCTCAGATTCGAGCGCTTCGGATCCTCAACCATGTCCGGCTCCGACCTCCAGGGCCGGTGGATGCACGGAGGAGGACATATTGAAGTTGCGTGAGGCCAAGTACCTAGCCTACGAGGTTTCGCACAGGTTGCCTGCCCAAGGGCAGGCCGTGCCCGCCCCCGAGCCCAGTGAATACGTCGTCTTCGTATCCCACCTCCGCCGGGGTTTAGGCTTCCCGACGGACCCCTTCGTGAGAGGGCTCCTGTTCTACTATGGGCTGGACTTTCACGACTTGGCTCCGGAGTCCATCCTCCATATCTCCGCATTCATTATCATCTGTGAAGCCTTCCTTCGCGTCACTCCCCACTTCGGCCTGTGGCTAAAGACCTTCAAGGTGGAGACGAAGATGATCGGGGGGTGTCAAGTGGAGTGCGGCAGGGTGGCCATAAGCAAAAAGGCCGATGCCCCGTGGCCCGATGGTTCCTTCCAAGAGGAAATCGGGCTGTGGCAACAGGAGTGGTTCTACATCACCGCTCGATCGCCCGGATACTCAGGTAAATAGCTCAGAGTCCGGACATTCTGTTTATACGCCTTTCTAGAGTTCGCCTCCTGACCCCTTGTTCTTTACAGGAATGGGTGGAGCGATCAAGGCTGATAAGGTGTCCGGCCCCCCTCCCAGAGACCGCAATGGAGCCCATGCCGGTCAGAATGTTGGAGGTCGTGCCCACAGAAGGGGGCGACGGGGAAAATAGAGGAGCTAACATTTCGCCCAAAGGGGCGACTGAAGAGGGGGGAACCAAGAACCCCTCCCTTCAGGGGGAGAAGAGGACCGCCTCCGAAGATCCGGAGGCCAAAGCCCCTAAGCGTGGGAAGAGATCTTCACCAGGGGGTCCGGCGTCCGGAGAAAATCCGGGCGCACAATCATCGCCAAAGGACCAGCCCTCAAATGAGCCGTGAGTATGAAAGAGGAGTTAATTAGTAAGGAAATACCTTCATTTGTGCTACGTGAGTAACCAAAATATTTATCTGCAGTTCGGATCTGCAGCCTTCTCGAATGAATTCATCTTGAGGACCTTCTTAGGAGATGATGGAAGCGAAATGCCTCCGTCTGCAGCGCCGTCCGATAAGGCGGGCGAGCCTGAAGTATCATCACGGAGGGTATCCCCGAGTCCGGAGGGGCCAGAGAGTTCGGCACCCACTAGTATCCGGCTTGAGAGGGCGTCCATTTCAGAAGATCACCGTGCGTTGATGTGTATGGTGATTGGAAGGATTTCATCCGCCGAGAGCGGATTGCGCAATGCCGCCATGAGTTTGCTGGCGGGATTTGAGGTATGCAAGAATGACGCACCCTTTTTGTCTTTTAACAGTTTCGCACATAAAAATGCGCCCTGTATAGATAGTAGCCCCTGAGACTCAGTAGGTTGTCGGAAACGACAGCGTACCGAGGATCGAAATCTAAAGTAATGAATTCCGTCATTCCTATGCAGGTGGCGGATAGTCCGGGGGCTAGCCGGACTAGTGAGTTTGCCGAATTAAATCGGCAACTTGACTTAGCAGATGCGGACATCGCGCTTGTCAACAAGCGACTTGACGAGTCGCAAGGTAAAAGAGTTCTCCGCAGTCGCTTTATTAAGGGGGTCAAAGCCCTCCACTGATAAATTATATCTTTGTTATGCAGACGGTGCTGCTGCTTGTGGAGACTTTGGGCGAACTTGCTCGAGCTAAGGAGCAAGCCCGAAGAGTGACGGCTGCCTCGAGGCGCCGAGGAGTTGAAAGTCGAAAGGGCGCGCGCCGCCTAAGCGGCGTAGGTGGCGAATTGGCCATGAATGTAAGGATCTGCCGACCGCAATGAGGCTCTTGAAAAGGAGCGCTTGTCGGGCGGGAAGACTGAAGAAGGCCACCGCCGGTTAAGGATGCCCGCTCGCAATGCGGGCTATGAAGGAGGAGCTGTGCGGTAGGAGAGATCGTGGCTGGCAAGCCTTTTCTCTGCGTCGCGGTTTATGGATGGAAAGTATGCTCAATTTGGCGGTTGTGGAGTCCGGAGGATCCGTATATGGACTTAGCTGCAAGTGCGGCCGATGCCATTAAGCACTTCCGAGCCGGGAGGATCACGAGGCGGAAGATCTATATTGGTCTCAATTCCACGATCCGGATCGCTCACTTACATTGACAGACCGGTGGCGAATGGGCGAGCTAAATAGATTGTCCGGACTTTCCATGGCGACATCGTGGCCCATGTATGGCGAGAGGTCAAAGCGACGATCTACTTGACTTCTTGCAGCAATTCCTTGGGCGATGCCGCATATAAAGGAGATGAAGCGGTCGTCCTGCATCGAGGGCGCGCGGATGGCTCTTGCCCGTGTGAAGGCGCATTGTCCGGAGATGGATGCCACCGCTGTTGCCGCCAAGGGTTCGGATGAAAGCCGGCTCCCTGCCGAGCACTACTTCGGGAAAGTTATGCGTGGCGCTCGTGTTATAGAGTCGCAGTGCTCGAAAAATATCACGTTCAAATGAACATATTAGCTTGTAAATCGATGATTATGTTATAACTGCTTTTTATACTTGTGCGTCCCAAGTGGTAAAACTTCTCCTGTGCGGCTGTTTACGTATACTTTTGTATAACTTGAAAGATGGCAGTCTTCGGCTTCAGCCCCCACGCACAAGGTGTGGGGGTGTTCGCAAAAATAGCGCGTTTTCACACTTTAATCCGACATCTCGGTCCTGTTATAAGGAGGTGGTAGCGTAGCGAACGAGGCAATCCGGACTATAATGCTTTATCACTTTCACTTAGCCAGTGGAGCTCGAGGGTGGGGCTACGATATAGCCCCTGGTGGCATCGCCCTTCTCCGAAGTCGGGCGTATATGTACTGGCGGGAAACAGTCCTTCGTCAAAGCGAAATTCTAAACATTCCGATAGTCGATCGAGTGGTTGACGGTCTCTCATTGTATCATCACGATCCGTTTTGGCTTTCTCTCTTGAGGTGCTCGCCCGGCCGGCCGGGCTGTCGCGATAGTTCTCCTAGTGCCGCGTTAGCCGATGATCTGAGCGTAAGGCAGCAAAACATAGGAGCTGGGCAAACCCAACATTTGACCAAAGACATGATTCGGAGCTGATGCATATAATGCCTAACTCGAGACGTCGAACACTCCCTAAGGTGTTCGGTCTTTATAATAATGGGCAGAACGATGCCCTAAGCTCCTAGTGTCCAAGTACGGGCATGGTCTTCTGACGCGGCCGATGCCAAAGCGTCAGGCTCCGCTTTGGCTATAGGAAGAACCCGAGGGAGAATAACAACAAGAGACAGTAAAAAAGGTTTACGCAGGTCTTAATCAAAAGAGTCCTCTGGCGGGTCCCTCGCACGCTCTGCGCCTATGTCTCCGTTCTTGCCGTTATCACGACGGGGTATGCACGTTGTTCATCTGTAGAAAGAGAGGCGTTTAGTTTTAAAACAACTCGTGCGAAAAATATGTAAAATAAAAATATAAATAATTAAAGCGGGGTTTGTATGAACCCGCGGTTGTTTGTCGCGCAACCCCACAGAAGGGTATGCGGCTAGGGAGCCCCTAGCCTACTTACGCGGATTCGTCTATCCGAAGTGCAGGGTCTTTAAGTGACCCTCGCACTAAAATGGCGCCACGCGGACCGGGCATCTTGAGTGTAAGAGACGCGTAATGCGGTATGGCGTTGAAGCGGACAAAAGCCTTTCGTGCCAAGAGTGCTTGATATTCACTTTCAAATGTGACGATATGAAAATTAATTTTTCTCGTCGAAAATTGTTCGGCGATCGAACAGGACTTCTAATGTCTGAACTGTGCACTTGGCGTAAGGGCTGGCGTCACTCCTTTGAAGGAAGTGCGGCTGTGTCGGATTCTAGCAGGGTTTATCCCCATCCTACGGATTGTTTTTGAATCTGCGAGGTTTAAGTCGCTGCCTCCGTCCATTAGGACATTAGTAAATTGTAATCCGTCTATTATGGGATTCAATATCAAGGAGTCCGTCCGCATTTGAACGCTCGGAATAGTCGGTGGTGAAAGTGATTGGTTTTGATATCCAATCTCTACGATCTGCTTTGGGTTGGACCGCGTAGCTCTTTTTAGGAAGTGCCACACTATTTTTCCGTATTATCACATGAAGTGAGTTTACTGCTTTGACCCCTTGTGGGAAAGTCTTTTGTTTTCCGGTGCCTTGCTGGTGGGGTTTTATCTTCTTCGCTTGACGCGTCGAGCCCCTTGTGTTCGGCATTTAGTCGGCCGGACTGTTTAAAAACCCAACAATCCCTGTAGGTGTGATTTGCTGGCCTTCCGGGGGTACTGTGGATTTGGCATGTCCGACCCAAAATTTTGTTTAAGTTGGACAATTCGTCACTGTCATCCTTTAGAAGCTGTGTTTTATTATTGGGCCGCGAGCTTTTGAATTAGGCATTGACTGCCGTGCTCTTTCGGATTTTCTCTTTATTCCGGCGCTGCTCTTTTCTGCGCCGTGATTTTCCATTTCCATCTCTTATCTCGGATGTACTTGGGTCGCTGGTGCTACATCTTGCTAACCAGCTATCCTCTCCCGCACAGAAGTGGGTCATGAGGCTTGTTAGTGCGGACATTGTCATCGGTTTCTCTTGACCAATGTGCCTGGCGAGCCATTCGTCTCGGACATTGTGCCTGAAAGCTGCTAAGGCTTCGGCGTCCGGACAGTCGACTATTTGGTTCTTTTTGGTAAGGAACCTGTTCCAGAATTTCCGCGCTGACTCTCCGGGCTGTTGAGTTATATGACTTAGATCATCTGCATCCGGAGGACGGACATAAGTCCCTTGAAAATTTGCTCTAAACGCGTCCATGACTCTTCCCAACTTCCAACAAGTTTTCGGGAGGCTTTTAAGCCAATGACGGGCTGGCCCTTTGAGCTTGAGGGTTGGTATTTTATGGCATGGAGATCGTCTCCTCCGCCATATGTATATGTAGTATATAATCTTCTATCCGAGACTCCGATTATACATTGTTCCATCGTAGGCCTCTATGTTGATGGGTTTAAATCCTCTTGGAATTCATGGTCCAAACCTCATCGGTGAAACATAGTGGGTGTCTGGCGCCCAGATTTGTGTGTGCCGCTATCATCGAACACTTGACGTGTTGCCTTGCTTCTTGGGGCCTTCTCCTTTGGCCGTAAATGGACTGGCTGGGCCATCTATCCTTCAAGTTCGTTGGTGGATTTATGTGTGGCGCCATTGTCATAATTTGGCCTATCATCGGCCGTCTATCCAACCAGCGGCCCCTTTATTTTTGGACGGTGGAGGCCCTATGGCCTCCTCGTCAATTCCGTAGCACTTATGCGCTCGGGTAGCTCTTTGATTGGTGGCCATTGCCGTGCTTATCTGCGGTTTTGAGCACTTTGCTCCATCTCATTACGAGTGTGTCTTCCGCTGTTTTGAGCCTCCGTTTTTCCTTCTTGAGCTTCTTGCAGATCTTGTGAGTCTTTTTCCGGTTCTTGCTCTCCGGCGGCGTGTCCGGCGTGAGGTCGTCCGGACTGTTATTTTCATCGGGCCTGGACTGATTATCTGACTCGTCATGTTCGGACGGTTTCTTATTTGCATGTTGGTCGTCCACTTGTGAGCCCTGCCGTATTGCGGGCTCCTTGGGAGCGTTGTTGTCGTCGAGGCGGGATTTAGGGCGACGTCTGCGCCGCCGCTTTGGTCGTTTATCGGCGGGGTCATCTTCTGCCGCGGCCCGTTGGTCCTTGTTATCGCTCTCCTTTGGGGTGTCCACCATATATATGTCATGTGACGAGGTGGTCCTCCCGTGCTTTATATGCTCTGTTTTTGTTCGTCTCCGGCATCGTCGTCCATTCCGTCGATGTCGTCGGAGTCGTAGTCTAGCATGTCGGTTAGATCATCGACAGCGGCTACAAAGTGGGTGGTGGGTGGGCTCTGAATTTCTTCGTCGTCCGTACCCCAGCCATCCTGGCCATAGTCCGACCAGGACTCTCCTGATAATGAGAGGTGCTTTAGTGAATTCAGGATATCACCAAAAGGCGAGTATTGAAAGATGTTCGCGGCGGTGAATTCCATAACCGGCGCCCAATCCGGATCGATTGGTAGGGGCGGGGCGTTGAGTCCGGCGAGTCGTCGCCTCCGCAATCACGAGTTTCGCGAGGACAAGATCGGTGTTCGGCTCCATCGCCGTGGATCTTTGAAGCCCCTGTGGCGTCTATCCACCGCCCTCGATCTGGGCGATCGGCTCGGGCTAATGGCAAGCGGATCCGTGTCGCGACCACCAAGGCCTTTGGGCGGCGAGCTAGATCATGCCCATCATCACAAGTCTGGCGGCGCTTGGCTGTGGCTCGAGTCCATCGAAGATCAAGTCTCCGCAGACATCGGCCGTGAAGTTCAAGCTTCCAAATCGACGACAGCGGGGCGTAGCTTCGATCTGCTCGGATGACCAAGTGAATTGCCCGCAGCGAAGCCGCCCGAATCTGAAGATCTGTCCGGGGAGAAAAGTCTCACCCTGGACAGCGTCGTTGGTTCAAGATGCCATCAAGCCTATCAGGGACGACACAGAGGAACTCTCAATGAGAGAACCAATGTCGGTGTCAAAACCGGCGGATCTCGGGTAGGGGTCCCAACTGTGCGTCTAGGCGGATGGTAACGAGAGACAAGGGACACGATGTTTTTACCTGTGTGGGCCCTCTCGATGGAGGTAAAACCCTCGTCCTGCTTGATTAATATTTATGATATGGGTAGTACAAGAGTGGATCTACCACGAGATCAAGGAGGCTAAACCCTAGAAGCTAGCCTACGGTATGATTGTTGTAATGTATGTTGTCTTACGGACTAAAGCCCTCCGGTTTATATAGACACCGGAGGAGGCTAGGGTTACACAGAGTCGGTTACAATGGTAGGAGATCTACATATCCGTATTGCCAAGCTTGCCTTCCACGCCAAGGAAAGTCCCATCCGGACACGAGACGGAGTCTTCAATCTTGTATCTTCATAGTCTTGGAGTCCGGCGGATAATGATAGTCCGGCTGTCCGGACACCCCCTAGTCCAGGACTCCCTCAGTTGTTAATAAGACTTGATCAACCTTATTAATGGATTATTTTTTAGAGGTTGATAAATTTGGTAAGCACTACCTTCTGTCCCTCCCTTTTGTTTTCTTTTTTTTATTAGTTAAATAAAATAAAATGTCATTCTTTGTCTGTTTTCTGAATTTTCCGTTGAAAGGATCGAGAAGAGGTGTCTAGAGGGGGGGTGAATAGACACTCAACCAAGAAAAGTAGCAATTTTTATGTTCTTCATGTTGAGGTGGAGTTTAAGCACAAGTTTAAACTTTCACAATACATATCAAGCAAGCATGCAAAGAGTATATGAGCAGCGGAAAGTAAGGCATGCAACTTGCAAGAAAGTAAAGGGATTTGATTGGAGTGTGCAAACGCAATTGGAGACATGGAGAGTTTTGGTATGGTTCCGATAGGTGGTGGTATCGTACATCCACGTTGATGGAGACTTCAACCCACGAAGGGTAACGACTGCGTGAGTCCACGGAGGGCTCCACCCACGAAGGGTCCACGAAGAAGCAACCTTGTCTATCCCACCATGGCCATCGCCCACGAAGGACTTGCCTCACTATGGTAGATCTTCATGTAGTAGGCGATCTCCTTGCCCTTACAAACTCCTTTGTTCAACTCCACAATCTTCACGGAGGCTCCCAAGTGACACCTAACCAATCTAGGAGACACCACTCTCCAAATGGTGATAGATGGTGTGTTGATGATGAACTCCTTGCTCTTGTGCTTCAAATGATAGTCTCCCCAACACTCAACTCTCTCTCATAGGATTGGATTTGGTGGAAAGATGATTTGAGTGGAAAGCAACTTGGGGAAGGCTAGAGATCAAGATTCATATGGTAGGATTGGAATATCTTGGCATCAACACATGAGTAGGTGGTTCTCTCTCAGAAAATAAATGTTGGAAGTGTAGGCACGTTCTGATGGCTTTCTCCACGAATGAAGAGAGGGTGGAGGGGTCTATATAGCCTCGACACAAAATCTAACCGTTACAGACAATTTACCAAACTCGGTGAGACCAAATCATGAAACTCGGTCAGACCGATTTAGTTCATAATGTGATCGTTAGGCATTTCGGTGGGACTAATATGATCAACTCGGTAGGACCGATGTGCTAGGGTTAGGGTAAAACCTCATCTTGGTTTGACCGATTACACAAACTCGGTGGGACCGATTTTGGTAATAAGTGAAACAGAGAGTTAGTCAGGCAAACTTGGTGGGACTTGCATATCTCGGTGAGACTGAAATTATTGCAATAGGCAACAGAGGGTTTGCAAGCCCATCTCGGTGAGACCGAGATCCCATCGGTGAGGCCGAATTGATTAGGTTTTCTGGTAGTGGCTGTGTAAAATGAACTCGGTGGCGCCGGATAGATCAAATCGGTGGGGCCGAGTTTGACTTTTGGTATGGGAAATATGTGGATATGAGACAGTCGTTGACGGCTTTGGAGCATATCACTAAGCACTTTGAGAAAGCAAGCTATTAAGCAACACCTCATCCCATTTTAATAGTATTGTCTTTCCTATGGACTCAATGTGATCTTGGATCACTAAAAGTAAAATGTAGAGTCTTGAGCTTTTAGAGCTTGAGCCAATCCTTTGTCCTTAGCATTTTGAAGGGGTTCCACGTCCTCTTGTCCATGCCACTCCACTATTGGACTTATCTGAAATATACTAGATAAAAGTATTAGTCCAACAAGAGATATGTTGACAATAATTACCAAAATCACCCAGGGAGCACTTGTGCTTTCATCTGTGCAATAAAAAAAATGACCCAAAAATAAAAGTTCTCAGAATACTCTGAAAATCTGATACGATTTTTTCCGAATATTTCTGAATTTTTGGTGCAAATAATATTAGGGGGAGGTGCACCAAATGGGCACAACCCACCTGGGCGCGCTAGGACCCCCAGGCGCACCCTGGTGCGTGCTGCCCACCTGGTGGGCCCCCTTACTTACTTCTTCTTCCCACATCACTCCATTCACCGAGAAAAATCGCTACCACTCTCTCTCTCTCTCTCTCTCGTGTTCTTACTTCCGAAAATGCGGATTTCAATCTCTTTGCTCGAAGCTCCATTCCCGAAACTGTTTCGGGGAGTTGTTGCTTGGTATATGACTCCTCCATGTGTCCAATTAGTTTTTGTTTTAGTGGTTTATATTCAGAATAATTAGCTACTCTTGGTGCTGCGGTAGATGAGCTTGCATGTTGAATTCTTAGAGTGCTAAGTAGTTTGAATGCTTGCTATGGCCTCTATACATCCCTATGAGTAGTTGCTATCGATTTTGTGAAGTTTTGTTGTGAAAAATTTTGTGGACTAAAAATTTCAGAATTTTGTTCATAGGAAAAAGATGAGTTTCTTTAGGAAGTTTGCTTCCAAGAAGAACTCCAAGGGGGTTATTGGGCAGTCATCTAACAATGATCTCCATACCCCGAGGTTGGCGGAGCTACGGCCGTGCAGTGGCCGCACAATGAGTAAATGGAAGAGGCCAGAATCCTCTAAGAGTTCAACCAATATGCTACTAATGACGGCCTCACCGACTTCATCACAGCTGAATGCGAACAGTATCATCTCCTCACAAACTCCTTTGTGCAAAACTTTCTATTTCATCCTAGGAATAATCCCCCTGAGGTGTCATTTAATTTATATGCTGAACACCACCAGATCCCACTTACTGAATTATGTGACATATGCATGCTTCCTTCTTATGGGGGTTTGGTAGAGCCTAGGCCCTCAGAGTTTGATGCTTTTTACCGTGCTCTGACAATGGAGGGTGAGAGAGGAGTATCGGGCACCACTATCGTTAGCTTGCAGCTTCCTGCCTTGCATTATTTTGCTTTATTTATTGCAAAGTGCTTGCTAGCGAGAGAGAAGGTGGTTCACTTAGCGCCCCAGACTTTGCTGTTTTGCATTGCGCACTTTACGGCGACAACACTTTTAGCTTGGGAGCTATTGTGGCACGCCGCCTTCACCTTAACAGATTCAAGGGTAAAATACATGGGGGCATTTACGCTACTTGCTTGGCGACTCACTTCAATGTGCAGATACGCCAGCATGATCACCCCTTGACCAAGGTTTACCTAGACAGAGCAGCTATGAAGGACCATCAGTTTCTTGTTGCTGATTACCCTAATATTGACTTGCCTTACAATTTAGTTTTCAGTGAGACAACTCGTGATGTTATTCCCTTGCCTGCACCTACTTTGTTTGATTATGTTGCCAGGAACAGATACATGATTATGCCTGAGGACATTGTCGCTTACCAGAACAACCTGGCTGCGGCACAGGCGGAGCCTCAACAGTGGGACCCTATAGTGCCTGCAACCCAACACTTCAACATTGGACCTCATGGCTTCTACGACTGGTGATTACCAACTTAGGCCAAAAGCCAAAGCTTGGGGGAGTACGTATTCGCACCGACATTACATTCATGTTCACACATTTCATTCCAGCTGTCAGTATCCACACTTTTTCATTGTATCATCCATGCTTAATTTATTTTCTCGCTTTCTTCTTGTGTGTTTAAAAAACATTGAGATAATCCCAAAAATATGTTCTTGCTTTTTTTGATTTTTCTTCCAAGTTTAAATTGTTGTAGTACTAAAAAGAAAACCCCAAAAGATTTCGCTGTTCTTCTATTACTTGTTGGGAGCTTTCCCGTGTAAATAGTTTTCCTCATTTTTTCTTTTCTCTTTTTCGTTTGCTTCCTTTCGAGAAAAGCCAAAAACTCCAAAATATTTTAGTGTGTTTCTCTGATTTTTTTCTTTTATCGAGTCATACTGAGGAGAAGACCACGATGAAAATGTTGAGTGGCTCTCATTTGCATTATTGTTGATCTAACAAAGAGCCCATATTACCTTGTCTTCTCCTCTTGAATAGAATGTTTGCAGATTCCAGCTAGTTCACAACACTCTTGCACTATTATTATTTTCAAATCGTTCGGTCGTGCAAGTGAAAGGCAATAATGATGATATTACATGAACTAGTCGTGGCAGAGAGAAACAGGTATGAACTCGACTTGTTCTGTTTTTGTAAATATGTTTAACCCAGTATCCATGATTCAACCTATTATGAACAAAAATGTTTGCAATGACAATTAGAGACTATAGTTTCTCATGCCATGCATAAGTCTTGACAGCCTGGACAACTTTGGGAGTTGTTGGAGAGCTCCTCGGAAATTCGTGAAGCCTTGACAGCCTGGACACCTT
Organism: Aegilops speltoides; assembly: GCA_021437245.1. Classification (NCBI taxonomy): domain Eukaryota; kingdom Viridiplantae; phylum Streptophyta; class Magnoliopsida; order Poales; family Poaceae; genus Aegilops; species Aegilops speltoides. The sequence continues at coordinate 117,290 of JAHHZJ010000965.1, read as the reverse complement.
CCACGAGAATGACTACAGCTTTTGACTCACAACTCCAAATGATGTGAGGTTTTCTGCATTGGAAATATAATTTGATGTAGCTTTTGCTGATATACCCCTATGTACCCATATCTGCACCATATGGGTGTGGCACAGTGAAACATCAGAGGTAAAAACTGACAGCATCAGCTTCACTTGAAACTTGTTTTCTCCAAACTTGTTCCTCCTAACCGGTTGCTTCAGGAGCTCATAGGTTGTTGGATTTCCTCCATGTGATACCTAAGTTCAACCAAATATAATGGGGATGAAAGTATAGTTGTGTCATCAAGGTTACAAGGTAAACTTAAGTTAGCGTTCACCTGGTCACTTGTTAGTTTGGTGCGGCTTCTTGTGATTGGACCTATAATTGTTGGAGACTTGTCGATGGTTGTTTTTCCTCATCATCCTCACCCTCTTGAAAATGATTCATCCTCCACTCTAATGGTCCAAAGTATGGAGAGAGGTCAGACACATTGAAGGTTGGACTAACACCATAATCCATCAGAAGGTCAATCTTGTAGGCATTGTCATTGATCTTCGCAAGCACTTTGAATGGACCATATCCATGTGGTTGCAATTTGCATTTTTGTTGATATGGAAAACGATCCTTCCGCAGGTCTACCCACACAAGATCACCTTCTTCCAACAACACATCATCTCTTCCCTTGTTTACTCATTTTGCATATTCTTTAGTCATCTTCTCAATATTGTCCTTCGTCCTCTCATGAATTTTCTTCATGAAGTCAGCACTCTTACTTGCATCAAGATTAGTCCGCTCCTGCAATGGTAAAGGCAAAAGATCTATGGGAGAAGCAGGTTTGAAAACATAAACAATTTCAAAAGGACAAAATTCAGTGGTCGAATGTACCGTAACGGAACACTGTTAAGCTATCGGGTCGGGTTTTGGATCCGATAACCCATTAACAGCCCCGACCAATGGGGATTTTCCACGTGTAAAATCATCATTGGCTGGAGGAAACATGTGTCGGCTCACCATTGGGACAGATGTCATCCACTCATTGGACAGAAGGCGCCTATGATACGTTGACATGTGGCACGGCCCAACAAAGGCCCATTCCTGTGAAAAGGACGGCCCATTTGACTTGGTCAAAAGGTGGCGGGCCGGCCCATGTAAAGCCTGCTAACGGCCTGTTCACATATAGCCCATTTACAGCCCGCTAACCCAAGGCCCGTTACGCCCTATCCGAATTAGGCCCAGTAGCGTCATCTCGGCCACCCAAAATGATTCCAGCCCGTTTTCATTTCTGGCCCATGTATGGCCCATGACGTATTTCGGCCCATATGAGGCCCTATGTAACTCTTGGCCTATTAACGGCTCGTGGTGAAACTGGCCAGTAATGAACAATGTATTACTTTACACCCATTAACGGCCCGTGGTGACACTGGCCCGTAATGGATAGTGTATCACTTTATACCAATTAAGGGCCCATTATTCCGTTGGGCCGTTTCCAGCCCATGTTATCTTTCGGCCTTCTCAGAGCCCATTTATTCTTGGGCTCATTTCCAGCATTCATTTACTTACGGCCCGTTACTGCCATTTTCTGCTTATGGGCCAAATTCAGCCCGTGGTTACATTCGGCCCGTTTGTGGTCCGTTAACACGTTGGGCCGTTTTCATAGCGTCATGAAATATGGCCTATTAACGATGGCCCGTTATGGTCGGCCCATGAACGGACGATTCCAACTCTAGCCCGTTTACGGCCATAATGCGGCCTGTTATTGGCCCATGTTTGGCCAATCAATCATACTGCCCGTATAAGGCCCATTGATGATACGGCCCGTAGAAGGCCCATTGTTTCTGTGGCCCGTAGAAGGCCCATTGTTTCTACGACCCGTGGAAGGCCCACCGTTTATATGGCCCGTAGAAGGCCCATCTGTTTCTCTGACCCGTGAGTGCGGTGTCACTCTGATAAATATTAGCCCATGGTTATTGTGGCCTAGTTTTAAAAATAGGTTATTGCAGCCACTAGCAAACCGCAGAAAAAGAACTGCGACTACAAGCAAACAAATAAACAAGACAACAAGGAAATAAATAATCAAGCAACATACACTAGGCTATCACGGCTATTACACATATTACATCCTTTGGGCATCAAAGTTAGCCACGGTGCAAATATAGGGAACACAAGAAAGATATAAGCGCAAAGACAAAACAAGTCGAGGCTGAAACCACTTCAAGAGCTCAAGAAACAATATCTTGGGTACCCATAATCTTTGGCAAGATGATTAGAAAGCTTATTAACTTTCTCTTGTTTGGTGCTTAGGTCCTCCAAAGACTTTCACAGCACTAGAAAGTATGCATCTGAATTCTGCAGGACTTCCTCGGTCCTTGACTTCACAGCATAACATTTGATCGATGTCTTTCAACTTGAAGTTGAGACTCAAGAAGCCGAACTGATTCAGGCAACGAGTTCGAAGAGCTGGTGCCAGCAGCGGTAGCCAGTAACTCAAACACTACATCAAGACAGGACTTTGGGGTTGTCTTAGTGTCCTCAGTATAGTTTTTATCAGCTTTCTTGGAGACCAACAGGGATGTCTCACTATTTTGAACCTTATCCGCATTACTTCATTTACCATTGCATAACAGGGTACTCTTCTCCAATATTTTATCCACGTTCTAAAAGGGAAACAAACAAACACATCTCAGGTTTACAATGTAGTATATGAAACTCATTTTGGTAAACCAGTTCAGTAGTAAGGTGGAGAGGATAAAATCATAAAGCAAACATATATCTATGTAGTATGGTCACTGTATGGTCTATATCATTCTAGTTTATGTTGCCAAATCAAGATAGATACAGTTCGAATCATATCTATTTAAGACAAAGCAGCATAGACAGAATATAAGTGTGGGAAACTACACAGCAATAACAACACTTGTAATGTGCATGGCTTGAGAACATAATTGTTTATTCAATTGAAACTGAAATCAACATAGAGAAAGTTACAACAGCAAACAGCCAAACACGTTGAAGAAACAGGTTTAAAGCATACTGTTGCGCCATTGGAGTTTCAATTGCATCCTTCAAATTTGAAATTGGTTGGTATCAGTAAATACAGTGATGCAAGAGCAAAGTAGTATGAACCATAGCTACGGAACCTGACCTGAGAACAATTCTTCTTCTGCTTTAAGCGTTGCTTCCGGTTCGGAGTGGTGGTCCTCGTGATTTGGGCACTGCAGTTGCCTTACTAACTGCTCGTGTTTGGGTGCTCTGTGGTGGAGACGGTGCTGTGTCAATGGGAACTGGGTGTCTATCTGCTGGGGTTGGGGTTAGAAGGGGTGTAGCTGGTTCTCTGTCCAACTGGGTAGGGGTACAATCTGCATGGGTGTGGGTTATGTGTAGTGGGGCTGATTCTTGGGCAAGTACAACCGTGGTTCTATGTGCATCGACAGGTAGCACGATCTTTTCTGAAGACCATATTTTTACTCCCACAGATACTGCCATCACTCCCTCCAATTGAAATGGCTGATAAACAAGAAAAGTAATTGAATGTACAGACATTGTAAGATAGACAGGTGCAATGGATGGTAGGGAAGAAAACAGGGCATGAAATAATTCACATTTATGTTGTCTAAGCAAACAGAATAGCAGGACATAATTTCACATATATGATGGCTAATTAAACAGGATAGCATGACACAATTTCACATGTATGATGGCTAACTAAATAGGATAGAATGACATACTTCAAAATATGATGACTATGTAAACAGGATGACATGATATAACTATACGATGTGTCTATTAAAGTGTTTGGCATGCCATAAATCACAAACATGCCGTCGATGGAAACATGATGGCATGATATAATTCACGGATAGAATGACATAATTTAAAATATGATGACTATGTAAACAAGATGAGATGATATAACTATATTATGTCTTTAGAAAATGGGTTGGCATGCCTTAATTCAGATACATGCTGTCTATGTAAACATCATGGCATGACATAATTCAAATATATGATTTATATACTAGGAAGTGAGCAGAGGGCAATTGCATATATGATGTGTCAACTAAGGAGATGGCATTCAATATTGTGTATATGATGTAAAAAATAAGCATTGCAATACAACATATGCATTATATGAGTAATATAACCCTGCCAAGTTTGAGCATACACCTCAGGGGATAATAGGACCGGTCATCTGCTTCTGAATCCTCCTCTGATGAGCTATCTGTAACCAGCAAGATATCTCCTTCAGCAGGTAGCATTGTCTGCTCTGAAGACCTTGTTTTCACTCCAGATTTCTCCATCACCAATTCAAATGGCTGATGAACAGGAAGAGCAGTTGAATATACAAACATTGTCGACAAAAGCAATGAGAAATACAAAAAAAATGATGGCATGATATAATTCACATATATGATGCTTGCCTAAACAGCAGGGCATTGCATAATTGACATACATACTGCCTTGCAACAAGATAACATTGCATAATTCACATATATAATGTCTTGCAACAAGATGGCATTGCATAATTCACATATATGGTAATTAGACACTAAACAGGTGGCATTCACACAAAGCATGTATAAACTAAGCAAATGAGATAGCAATGCAAGATACCATACGCACGATATGAGTAACATAACCCTGCCAAGTTAGGGCATGCACCTCAGGGGGGAAATATGACTGGTCATCTGTCTCTGAATCCTCCTCTGAGGAGCTATGGGTAACCAGCAAGACATGCGCTTCGTCAGATAGCATTGTCTGCTTTGAAGACCTTGTTCCCACTCCAGATTTTTTCCATGACCGTGTTGAATGGCTAATGCACAGGAAGAGTAATTGAATGTACTAAAATTGTTGACAAATTTAACACATAATAAAAAAAATGATGGCATGATATAATTCACATATAAGATGACTGGCTAACCAGGGTGGCATTGCAAAATTCACATATATGATGCCTGGCTAGACAAGATGGCATTGCATGATTCACATATATGATAAAGAAACAAAACAGATGGCATTGACACAAAGCATGTCTAAACTAAGCAGATGACATATTTAATGTATACAGTAAGCAATGCAAGGCACCATATGCTTGATATTACCAACATCAGCATGCCAAGTTAGAGCGAAGACCTCATGGGGTAACTAGGAGTGGTCTTCTCCTTCTGAATCCCCCTCAGAACAGTTATCTTCCTCTTGATTACGATCCGAAATGGGTGGGGGGGGGCTGCCTTTGCGCCCACCATGGAACGACGTCTGCATGAAATTTTATTGCCACGCAAGGCTCGTCTCTTTTGCTCTATATGATCAGTTCCATTGTGTACAATAACTGGCATGCATAGGAATAAAACATAGTGAGATTGTGTAAGGAGTGCATGCACAAATCCAGAGTGATGGTAGCAAACTGTGGATAGACCCAAAACCAATGATAGCAGGCAGATAATAGCTTTAGTTAAAAAATACAGATAATGGCTCCTTTAATGTTTGTTTGCACCCAACATGAAACTCATAGTAGACACCGGAGAATTACCAGATAGTAGACAGATAGTACTGATTGCTGCCCCAATATGTACCCCACAACCATTTAAAACTCAAGTTTCAAAGATTAGTTTGGACCGACTCGAGTCTAATAGGTGAACACGACGATAATGTAGCATGTCATCATATTAAGCGATGCATAACGTAAGCAGACACAGAAGAGTGCGACCTCTCTTGCGGACCCGTGTAGTCCTCAAGGTCATCTGCTCAGTTGATGATGGTAATGCAGTTGTCGTGGCTGCCGGCGACGGGGAAGAAGACCTGAGGCGGCAAAAGATAGTCTGGAGAGCGTATCCCTGCTGTGGTGAACCCTTCCGTCATTGGAGCAGCTGAGCTGGGGGTGGAACATAGTGCCGCAGGAGCAGGACAAACCACACAAGGTTTTCTTTGACACATATCTATAACAGAAGTAATTGAGTAAGGGCTTGTTTGAATTTGAGGATTATAACAATGCAGGGATAGGAAATAGACATGAATAGGATAGGAATGCACGTGCAAAACAGAGAATTTAAAAACACAGGATTTCTGCCAATCTGGGTGTTTGATTCACAACAATTGGAAGATCACAGGATGCAAAAAAGCATGGTAAGATTAAGTCAAACCACAAGAAAATGTACGGTTATAATGCTATTATGCTACTATCTCTTAGTCTTGTGCTTGGAATAGGAATATGAAAAGGAGGAGAAGTGGAAATTAGAATTCCTACAGTTTTTCTTTCAAGGAGACACTGAAGGAACAAATCCTACAGTTTTCCTTTGCTCCATTCCTTTGCACCAAATTCATGAAAAGTAGTACCATAGGAAACTTTCCAATTCCTATGTTTTTCATTCACTTTTTCTTTCAAGCACTGACGATTCTAGTAGGCAGGCTTGAGCAAGGAATATCCTACACTAAAAAATGTTTTAGTGCTACTTCTATTACTTTGGACCCAGGCCACTGCCGTACTAGCTCAACTCCTAGGCCCATCGACAAATGCACAACTCAAACGCGCAGAGATAAATAATGATGGCATTCAAGAGAGTCCATCATGGATAGCTAAGTTGTCTGGTACCTCAGTGCTTGTCATATAGTAGGATGAAATAATCGTATTTTCCGTTCCGACGAGTGCTCAGTGGACAATATATATAACATGTAGAGTAAAAAAGAGATGCAACAAGTGTACAACCTCTTTGGCGAAGCCATGTCGATCTCAGCGTGATTGTGTTGGCCGGTGAGGATGCTTCGGCTGACTTCGCTGTCGGAGGAGGGGAAGAAGATCTTAGGCGTCTGGAGATGGAGCCTGAGGTACTGCTCCACTGTGATGGAGGGTTTCGTTGTTGGAGCAGCTCCGATGAGTTGTACGACGCCGAGGCTGAAGCAGGACAAGAGAGACAACAAACAACGTTAACCTGAGTGGAATTCTAATAGAATCTCCAATACACGACATAAAATACATAACCACAAAGTGCTAGATGTAAAATACATCAGCCGCTCATCTCTGAACTTAACTGTCGAAACTGAACTTAACTGTCGAAACTGAACTTAACTATCGGCTCGAACCTAATCGTCCAAACTGAATTTTGCTGTCGAAACTGAATTTTGCTTTGTCGGCCCAACGCACTAGCAAGGTGAGGCTACACGTCGGTCGACTAACTTTTTCATCTCTCGTCACCGATTTTGCAGCCGTTGCATACAAAATCAAGGGCTGCGGTTCATCTTCAACCTCCACCACCTCCCAGAGCCGCCACCACCACCGCCAAACAGCAGCCCCGCCGCCCATGGCCGGCGGTCGCCGCCTCCCCGCCAAAACACCCCCACCGGTCCGCCGCCGCCAGCCATCCTCTAGGCCCCCGTGCGAGCTTTTCTCCGGCAATCCCGCCACCACCCGCTAACGCCCGCCACCGCCGGCGACCACCGCCCCCATCCTGAACCCTAAGATAGATAGTGGGGTACCTCTCCGGAGAGCCCCCCTCCCCGCTGTGGCTGGTTCTTCCTTCACCCCGGCGAGCCCACCTCTTGGAAATCGACTGACCCAAAATTTGATTCAGTCGACTGAAGTGTAGCCAAATCGGAGCAGCATCGCAAGCAAGAGCAAGAGCAAGAGCAGCAGCGCGAGCAATAGCAGACCAGGCAGGGGACTGAGAGCAAGAGCAGAGCAGCAGCGCGAGCGAGAGCTAAAGCAGCAGGAGCTCCTACTGATGTGGGCGTCACCGCCGAGGGAGCGACGCCATGGAGGAAGTGGCCGGCGATGCCGCCGTGGATGGAGCCGCGCCGTGTCGGCTCGGGACCGAGCGCCGGCAGCACCGTGAGATCGAATCAAGAAGAAAGTGCGGTGATTAGTGTACAACCTCTTTGGTGGCGCCAATTAGGCCGCAGCTTCATCCGAGGAAACGGTGATGATGATGCTCTTCCGGTGGTGCAGGTGAAGACGGCGGTGTGGGAATGAAGGTGGCGCGAAAGCCGAGGGGAACGTTGGGGCAGCTCCTTGGAGGTGGAGGACGGGGTGGCTGAACCGGCGGGACGATGAGATCGATGACGGATCCTCATCTGGTAAGGTGGATGAGGGACGTCGAGGTATTGCTGTGGACGACGTCGTCGGGGAAGAAGCTCCGGCTGGGTGGCGGACGGAGCAGGGTGTGGGGTTTCGTCGCGGGTTTCCGCGGCCTCGGTGTACGAATGGGTGGGCGGATGGGATGGCAGTGGGGAACCATGGCTTAGAGATGCGCTTGTCCGAAATGTGGCTAAGTTACGAAAGTACCTCCCACCGATTTGAGGCGGTTCTTCCGGTTCAGGTGTACCACGGGCATTTCGCGTGTCGGGATTTCACAGGAGGTGGGAGTTTCGCGTGCGTTGTAATTTCAGAAAAGCAAGGCGTGGGTTGAGATGGAGGCAGTTGTCGAAGCACAACGAGACAAAGATATATCTTAAATATTTCGGGCTAACAAGGCGCGGGTTGAAGAGGCGGGAGTTTCACAGCACGATAGACAGAGACGCTAGCTTCAATTTTCGGCATAACAAGGCGCGGCTTGTAATTTCGGAAGAACAAGCTTAAAGTGTACCCAAAAAAAGACAATTTGCACCTCAACATGCACAACACACACACAAACACCATTTAGACTAGAGTAAGGTACACGTGCATTGCATGCATGAGATTTGGCAACCAAATTATGAGTAAATACCACATTATAGCATGCAAGCTTTGAGTCATATATGCATGATGTAGATGTTCGTTTAATTCTTATAGTTCATTTCATTCAAAATCATCTAGTTTTTATAGGAAAGCTAATCTATTTTAAGATTCATGGAATTGCGTGTTGTAAGACATAAAGTAAAAACAAATAATGGCAAATCATGTAGAAAAACATTTGGGAAATTCTGATACGGAATATTCTAGAACAAATAAGAAGTGCTTGTGTTTTGATGTTTGTGCATTATGCTTAAGTTCAACCATGGAGTCTTCTAGATTATACATGTGACGAAATCTGGTGGAATCTAGATGATATCCAACGACCAACAGTGCTCAAATTTGCCATCTTTGGACCATCGGATTCGCCTCATCCAACGACCATCTTTCAAAGTTAAAGTTACCCGCACACAATATAAAAATATATATAATATAATATATATAGGGGTATAGATATAGATATGTGATACGAAAGCCGCCCCTCATCTCTAATCACATGCACGGATGCGATGTGGGCAAATGATGTCTGCCATCGGTATCTCAAATTCAAATTAGTCTGACCTTGTTTAATGTGTATACATTACAACATGCTCGTTTCCAAAGCACACTGTGCAGATCTCCGTTATATTCATGAATGCATGGGTTTCAAACATCAGGATCTCTTATTCAAATATTTGAATTCAACTTTACATTGATTATGACCTCACCTATTATTTTACACCCACACAGTAGTCTTCTCTTTATAATTGTATCACTAACTTTCTCTCGTGCATGCATGCACACACACTACCAGTCGGCATTATCTATTGCATGCATGCAATCTTTTTCTTCAGGTCGGTCTCCCATGAAGGCACACACCACACACATCCCCCTCTCCCTCATACCAGGCATTCTTTATCTCTCACGCGTGCATGCACAACGATCGATGTTCCTCTATGTATGTGTGTATATAGCTAGGTCTTTCATAGTTTTCCACACAAACCGATCAATCGATATATCCAGTGAGGTCAAACCCTCTTTCCCACGTCCACATCGATCAATCTATACCTCTCACACGTCCACATCGATCAATTTATACCTCTCTATATAGGATTAACATAAATAGCTAATACACCAACATTAATTATATATCGAACGCCTCCCTCTCATCATCCATGCCTTCCGCTTCATCTCTCAGATGCGTGCATAATGGCGAAGACAGGGAGCAGTATGGGCCCTGCCCCCCCTAACATCACTATATATCGAGGCTAATATGAATGTGATCATTGGACAATTGCTGCTAAAAAAGGTTTATTTTCATGAATTGACCCTCCTCGTAAAGGATTAGCAATGCTTGGCCGCCTAGCTCATTTATTTTTCATGGCTCCGCCACTGCGTGCAACAGCGCACGTGTTCACCCCCCTCTCTCTAAATATCGATCTCACACTTGTGCATTCCTTCATAGTCTCCCTCCACTTAGCCCCTCGCACCATCTTCTAGCCCCCACCGGATTTTGCCACATGTACAATCTAGCAGACTCCATGGTTGAACTTAAGCATAATGCACAAACCTCAAAACAACAGTGGTTCTCTGTTGTTCTAGAATCTTCCGTATCATAACTGCCCAAACTTTTTTCTCTAGTTGAATTGCCATTATTTGTTTTTACTTTATGCTTTACAACGCACAATTCCATGAATCATAAAATAGATTAAGGGCTTCTTTGATTCAAAGGATTCTCAAAGGAATTTTGGAGGATTCTAATCATTAGGAATTTTTCCTATCTTGGTTGTTTGATTCGTAGGATTGTAAACCATAGGAATTTTTCCATATGATTCATTTGCACTAGATTTCATAGGAAACATCCCATCCACTCAAACCTCTTTGAAAGAATTCTTTATTTTTTCTATGCACAATCAAACACTCGTACAATCCTGTAGGATTCAAGACGACATTCCACTATAATCCCATGTTTTTCCTATTCACGCGTTCTTAGCTTTTTTATAAAAACTAATTTGATTTTGAATGAGATGAACAATAAGAATTAAACGAAGGGCTACATCATGCACATATGACTAAGAGATTACATGCTATAGTGTGGTATTTATTCATAATTCTGATGCGTGTAATGCACGTGTAAGTTACTAGTACTTTGATTATGTGCAAAACAGGTAAATTAGAATACCAATGGCATGCTACATAGTGTCTCTCTTACAGTTCATAAAGCCACGTGGCACATGTGGAGGCGTTGTCGCGACCTCCTTGCATGGATTGATCACAGTGACGTGCTGCTGGTTCCAGAAGAATGTACTCGTCCTCCCTGAGCCATACTGGCGGTACATGCACGAAGCAAAGATGTGCACGCACGCCACGCACACACTCATTTCCTCGCACGCACACGCGGGTACACGGGCGGACGCAAATTTGTACCAAGATCCACCCCATGTGATAATTTGACGCGTGTAAAGTCGTTCACTTCATTGATGGTCAATTAATACAGCGCATGCAAATTGAGTGGACGTGAGGGCGGAAGAAAGACATTATTACTCCACTTTGCGCATGCGAGTAGTTAAACCGTGGGTTGCTAGTAGTACTTCCATTGGTCTCCTTCATATTTTGTGCCAGTTTTTGACAGTAACATAATATTTACGCATTTGATCAGTGTAGTCTACTTGAATTTATGTTCCACTAAACTCATCGGGAGCCGTTTCCGGCCTCGAAACCAAAACCATCAATTAATCTTTACCTTGTTCCCATCACATTCGAAAGCATGCTCACACCTACTAGTACTATGTACCAAACATGAACATGTTCCCACTATGCAGGTATTAGTACTACTAGTGCTAGTACTTAGGTTATAAAAAGGGGAACTACCTAACCGAAAATTACTCTACCTTTCCTCCTCATAAGTGCTTCTTCTTTGTCCGTCGTTGCCATGGCCGGTGAGCAGAGCTCTAGTCGAGAACTACTCGTAACAAGGGAGCGGCAACCAAGGCTGTGAAAAAAAGAGAGAGGGCTTGCCACCACGTAGAGACCTCGAAAGATCTCTCACGGGCAGGCGATGGCTCCCAGGAGTGCCCCAGCCGCGGAGGCGAACATGCCGAGGCGGCGGAGCTGGAGTCGTTATCCCTCGACGGCATGCCCGATCAGCTCAATAAGCACCTCAATAAGTAGAAGGAGTTCATCCAAGGCTTGACAGAGTTTCTGAAGGAGAGCCTCGACGACATGCCCGCTGAGCTCAATCAACAGGGGGAGTTGACCGCCGGCTTGGTGATGCTGCAGAAGAAGAGCCTTGCCTCGGAGAAGAAGGCGACCGGCGAAATCCTGCGACTTCAGGAGGACAAGACGAAGCTCTGCCACGAGATCGACCTGTTGAAGGAGAAGAACGCTGGCTGGAAGAAGCTGCATGAGAATAGTAGTTCCTCGATGAAGATGCTACAGGCCCTCATCATGGAACAGAAGGAGGAGTTGGCAAAGTTCCGCATCAAGCACCCGGCTGCTGTCAAGGTACATAATGCGGCCGTGGAACAGATGATGAAGGCTCGCGTCGAGAAATCCCGCGTCATAGACAGAATGAAGAAGATGGCGGAGGAGACGCGCAAGGAGATGGAGGTCGTGGAGGCGATGAAGAAGCGATTCACGACTCATGGTGAATTAGATCATTTGGGGTGATAATCTTCCTTCTTCTTTTGATGCTGTGTTTCATCTTTTGCTTCGGGTGTTTCGCCGCACGTGTCACGTTCTCTGCGAGGCATGAATAGAACAATGGTTTTTTTTTTTTTGAGGGAATGAATAGAACAATGCTAACAATGATATGACTAGCAAATTAGATCATTTTTTATCGCCATATGGCATTGGGCTGCCGTGTTTCGTGCTTCTCCGTCGCAGTACTACTTCAGTGGAAAACTTGAGTATACCGACGGTTCTTTGCTCCTCCTCGATCAGGTCATCGGCGCATTTATACGAGCAGTCAAATCACAAGGCCCCGCCTTCCAGCAGTAATGAGCCGTCAAATCACAAAGGCCCTCGCCTCTCGTGAAACCGACCAAGCTAGACTGCCCCGCCCTCTAGCCTTTTAAAAAATGTATACTTTTGTACAGTAGTAGTATCGATGGATTGCGCCATGGAGCAAAATTTGAAATTAAAAAAAGGTGGTACATATAGAGAGCGTTCGTTGCCAAATTATGCATATAGTACTATTAAAAAGGCTAGTCACAATAATGGTGTCCAGCAAAACCCACCCCTCAAATAAAACTAAGCACCCTGGAATTCTTTGACAAAACTAAGTACCCTGAAATTCTTTGACAACTAAACCGCTGGCTATATGATGTTGGCCATATATATTGTACGTATATAATGTGAATAAACGAGTGGTAGTACCATACCAACTAAAAGATGAAATGTAAGAAATACTAGTATGTACTTACTGAAGAGTTAAAGTAATAAGAAGAAACATAACATAGTTCTGATGGGGGCTCAACACAACACACCCCTCAAATTAAATTAAGCACACCTGAAATTAAACTTTGCAACTATTCCGGTAGACACTGCATTAGAACCACCATGATCAACGACACTGCCACCTTACTCGGGGTCCTCGTCCACGTCCTCAACTTCGTCCTTGTCCCTCTTCCTCTTGGCCGATACTTCTTTGCTTGAACCGTCAACTTGGCTGTTGCTCTTCATCCAACCCTTGTAGATATTGAAACAAAGGTAGCCATCCATTGCAGCGTACTGGATGTGGTCTATATCTAGTACATTCCACTGCCATGCATGACGATGAAACGTGTATGGAGGTTTCTCCAATTTACCGTATGAAGGATGAACCATGGCTCCTGCCAGGGTCAGCATTGAAGGCTGACGAGAGGACACCAGCCGATTCTTTTGGAGGTCGAAGGTGTTGCTTACAACGAGGCCTATTAGACGCAGGACTTCTTTATCGTTACCAAAGTCTACATTAATGAATTTGACTAGGTTGCTCTCGAGGAAGTCCTTAAAATCCTGGCACTCAACGTCGGCATGGCATATGTGGTAGACCAAGCATAAGTCATTCACGCAAACCTGGATCACGGCAGGCTTGTTCCTCTCTTCGTCCTTTAGATCCTTCTCTCGTCCCACGACTATGGTGTACTCAACATCTAGCCCGGCGACCCACTCATCATGTCAGTCTTCGAACATGCATCTGAAGCGAGAAAGGCATCCTTTCACCATCGCGGAAGAACGGGTGTAGATGACGTCGAACTCATCGCCGGTGATGGTTCTAACCTTGTACTCACCGCCGATAGGGGAGATTTGGGACGCCATGGATTTGGGAGGAGGGTCAGGATTAGTGGAACTACCGTAATGTGAATGGACGGGACGACTAGAAGCGAACCGCCATAGTATTAAAGGACGTGCGGGGACGAGTAGGAGCGAACTGCCAGCGTGCGAACGGCAGGGTAGTGGCTTTCCATTCTCCCATGATACAGGCTTCCGAGAGCCCTTGGATCGGAGATCGAACGGTTGCATGGGGTGATTTTAGACCAGTGGGTGAATATCCTATCCTGGAGGGTTATTCTGCAAATTTTCAGCAACTTAGCATGCGACCGTCTGATCTCAGATCCAAGGGCTTCCAGCAGCCCGTATCATGGTCGCGCCTACCACAACCATCGCGTCGCTCGTGCGGTCGCGCCCTTGGAGATTTAACAAAGTGCATTAGGCTATCTGATGTTGGCATGTCATACATAGTCATCCCTTAGTCACTCATACTACAACAAGGTTGGCTATAAGGTTGGCTATAAGTGTATTTTTTTACTCCTCTCTATCTCTTTCTTCGTACTCCCTCCGTCCCATAATATAAGAACGGTTTTGACACTAGTGTAGTGCCAAAAACGTTCTTATATTATGGGACACAGGGAGTACTAGTATTTATTGCATTTGCCAAGGAGTGACCTCTTCCAATGAAATGGTGTTGCCAAGTTTGCTTCATTTAATTAGTTATAGACTCAAAATTGTCTTTTCACGTAGGTACACGCGCTTAGCACCGTTTCTTCCTTGGGTCACAAAACTAGTCTCTCTCTTCTTGATTAACTTGCCACATCAGACTTTATGCCTATGTGGCAACTTAAGCGCCTGTAGGAGCAAGTAAGGTGCCCGTCCGTTGCACGGAAGAGTGAAATGCATTGATCGGGGTGTTGTTTATTTTGACAAAGTATGTGGGGGTCATCTCATGTGCAACCGGGTCGACGTGTCAAGCACCAAATAACAGTGCAGAACAGCAGGGGGGACGCACCCCACTCGTACCGGCCTAGTGTTAGTAATTAGCAATGAGACATCAAATCACAATGCTGCACCTTCCCAGACGGACGAAGCAACCATTATTTCACACTTCGGTTCGACATCATCTCAAACCACGTACTAGTATTGCTTCTGCCTCAAGAGGGACACAGGCATCGCCTTGGTACATCATGACACGTGGGACTGCATGACAGGCCATGCTCCCCCGCCGATCGCTGGGTAAAATCACCTTATTTTTACGATACTTCCTCCGGATCGGTTTACTACATGGCATGCATGTCGTTCTATGTTGAGAAAACTGGCTATATATATATATATATATGTGATGAACAGTATGCTAGCCTTTTAAAAATGTATACTTTTGTACAGTAGTACTCCACTATCAATGGACTGCACCATGGTGCAAAAATTGAAATTTAAAAAAAGGTGGTACATATATAGAGAGCGCTCATCGCCAAATTATGCATATAGTACTATTAAAAAAGCTTGTACGTGCTTAATTGGGGTGCTATATTCTATTAAAGAAATACTAGTACTAGTATGTACATATTGAAGAGTTAAAGTAACGAGAAGAAACATCACATAGTTCTGCTGTGGGCTCAGCACAACACACCCCTCAAATTAAACTAAGCACACCTGAAATTAAACTATGCAACTAATCCGGTAGAGACTGCATTTGAAGTTTAGAACCGCCATGAGCAACGACACTGCCACCTTACTCGGAGTCCTCGTCCACGTCCTCGACTTCGTCCTTGTCCCTCATCCTCTTGGCCGATACTTCTTTGCTTGAACCGCCAACTTGGTTGTTGCTTTTCATCCAACCCTTGTAGTTATTGAAACAAAGGTAGCCATCCATTGCAGCGTACTGGATGTGGTCTATATCTAGTACATTCCGCTGCCATGCATGACGATGAAACGTGTAATGAGGTTTCTCCAGTTTGCGGTACGAAGGATGAACCATGGCTCTGCCAGGTCGGCGTGAGGGTGACGAGAGGGCACCACCGATTCTTCTGGAGGTCGAAGTGGTTGCCTACAACGAGGCCTATCCGACGCAGGACTTCTTTGTCATTCTTAAAGTCTACAGTAACAAATTTGACTGTTTTGTCCTCGAGGAAGTTCTTAAAATCCTAGCACTCAACGCCGGCATGGCGTAGACCAAGCAAACGTTATGTACGCAAAACTGGATCACGGCGGGCTTCTTCCTCTCTTCGTCCTTTAGTTCCTTCTCTCGTCCCACGACTGTGGTGTACTCAACATCTAGCCCAGCAACCCACTCATCATGTGAGTTTTCGAACATGCGTCTGAAGCGAGAAAGGCATCCTTTCACCGTCGCGGAAGTACGGGTGTAGATGACGTCGAACTCATCGCCGGTGATGGTTCTAACCTTGTACTCACCGCCGATCGGGGAGATTTGGGATGCCATGGATTTGGGAGGAGATTTAGGATTAGTGGAACTGCCGTAATGTGAATGGACATGATGACTAGGAGCGAACCGCCGTAGTATTAAAGGACGTGCAGGAAATATTAGGGGCAAACTGCCAGCGTGCGAACGGCAGGGTAGTGGCTTTCTGTTCTCCCATGATACGGGCTTCCGAGAGCCCTTGGATCTGAGATTGAACGGTTGCATGGCGTGATTCTAGACCTATGGGTGAATATCCTATCCTGGAGGGTTATTCGCAAATTTTCAGCAACTTAGCATCGATTGTTTGATCTCAGATCCAAGGGCTGCCAGAGTTCGTATCATGGTCGCGCCTACCACGACCATCGCGTCGCTTTCATGTGTCGCGCCCTTGGAGATTTAACACGGTTCATTAGGCTATCTGATGTTGGCATGTCATACATAGTCATCACTTAGTCACTCATACTACAACAAGGTTGGGTATAAGGTTGGCTATAAGTGTATTTTTTACTCCTCTCTATCTCTTTCTTCGTACTCCCTCCGTCCCATAATATAAGAACGTTTTTACACTAGCTAGTGTAGTGTCAAAACGTTCTTATATAATGGGACACAGGAGTACTAGTATTATTGCATTTGCCAAGGAGTGACCTCTTCCAATGAAATGGTGTTGCTAAGTTTGCTTCATTTAATTAGCTATAGACTCAAAATTGTCTTTTCACCTAGGTACACGCGCTTAGCACCGTTTCTACCTTGGGTCACCAAACTAGTCTCTCTCTTCTTGATTAACTTGCCACATCAGACTTTATGCCTATGTGGCAAGCTTAAGCACCTGTAGGAGCAAGTAAGTACAATAGTGCGCTTTACATGGCATTTTTGCATATGTGGAGGAAAGAGAGGCAAGTAAAAAGTGGAGAAGTGGGCTCTCATGCAAGATCTAGCCTCTACTACTACATGGTGGAGCATTGGGAGAGGCACCTGTATGGAGGTGGTCAGGAATCGGGGGACTCACGCCGGTCGTAGCGCCGCAGTTAAAATGATAATGGCAAGTCAAATCACGGGGCCACACCTGTACAGCAGTAACTCGCTATCAAATCACACAACCCTACGTTTGCAGCAGCCTACTCCCTCATCTTCTCGCGTCTGTGTCGAACCGACTAGGCGAAACTGCCCCGCCGCCTACCGGGCAGGAAAAGCCCCGCCCTCGACTTTTAAATAGTATACAATATACTAATTTTGTATCCATGGATTGCGCCCGTGCCATGAAGCAAAGCATCTAGAAAACGGTGGTACACATGTACTGAGTATACAACACGCCCATCGCGTTCTTGTCGCACCCCACACGGTCGGTCGGTCTGGCACGCTGCTCTCCGAAAGGAACGCGCGTCATATTGCGTTCGGACACACATGTGGGACGGCAATTGAGAACCGACCATAGGCACACTCCCCGGTCCCGCAAGTCGGGTGACTTAATAGAACAAGGAGACGAGCGATACTACTAGAGAAGTGTTGTACTACGTTGGTGCCTGGACGATCCCTGCAAGACACGGAAGATAAATTCGTCCATGCATGTGACCAGACTCCAACAGACACGCCCGGATTGGCTAGCATCTACATATCATGCAGGCTGTGTTGTACATGGCTGTAGTTGTGGTGAGAAATCTAAAAAAAAGGTTTCTTGTCATCTCGCAAAATTATGTGTCATGTGCTTCGGATCACTGTGAGGGTTAAACAGCGACAACTGAGTTGGGCTAGTCATTGGGGGCACATGCACGAATAGTGACTACTCGGCTGCCATCTAGGTCAAGCCGGCTATGTTAATTAGGACATCTATCAACGCACCCCTTTTCTACGAGTTTATATTTAATTTGAGCTTTGTTCCTCGTCTAGTTTGTCCGCCAGGATTCATGTTGTCTCCTTTGGGCAGTCAGGTTATGATTTCTTGTCATGTGGCATTTCTCCGGTAGACAAAAGAAAACTAAGTACTACTCCACTATATAGGCAGGAGCCTCCGCGCTTTCTTGCTAGTGTTGCTCTCTTCACACTGTCTCGGCCTCTCCAGATCTAAACACGACAGCGGTGGCCTCTCTCTCTCTCTCTCTCTCTCTCTCTCTCTCTCTCTCTCTCTCTCTCTCTCTCTCTCTCTCTCTCTCTCTCTCTCTCTCTCTCTCTGCTCACCGCTGGTCACAGATCCAGCCGGATCCTCTCCGCAGGGGAAGGTGAGAAGGTGCAACGTTCAAACGGTCGTCCTCGGCAACGGCTCTTACCCACTGCTGGGCGCGTCCCGATTAGCCTGCCTTGTAGTTCTCTCCCAAGCACCGCTGGCGAGGGAGGGCCTCCGACCCCTTCTTCCTCGCTGCCGTAGTGTGGACAGATCCGGCCTCCCGCCGCCCACCTAGCGACATCCCGGCGACCATCAGGTATAACTTCCTTCTAAACCGGCCTTGCTCTACTTCCCGAGCTCCTGACGTCACTGCATTTGTAATTTTTACTATTTCTCAGGCCCCCTCGTAGATAGGATCGATCGGCTGTTCGAAAACCAGCTAATTTTTTACGTTTAAGAGGTAAAACTAGTTCATGCACTCGAATCTAGTACTACTTGGTTCAAACAAGGAAGAAAGGGGGTGGAGGTGGGGGAGGATTTGTTACCTGAATCTAGGACTTGGTCGAAAGAGGAAATAATCGGGGCAAAAAGTAGCAGAGACTGGCTATCCAACTGGTCTCTAGGTCTAATAGGGAAATAAAGGGAAACGCAGTACAAACTCAATATAAACCCGATCTATTGGTTGAAAAAGGAAAGAAAGTGGGGAGCGGGGACAAGTCAACGAGTAAGTCCAAGACTAGATTTGCTAGCCTCACAAGATAAGGTGGCTATCTGAAACAAAAATAGGACCAACCTAGATATCCATTACGATGTTTGTTGCCCGAGCCACTCTTATGTAATGCCCTTTGGTAAAATGTAGCGATCGCCTTGTTAAAAGTAAGGACATATTAAACCAATGTTGTTTTCAATGTAATGCCTCGATAATATGAATCAATGGCACTTCTTTACATGTCTTTGCTAAAATTTCCCATTAAGATAAGTTGGTTCTTTTAAATAGAAATGCAAGCATCCTGGTCCGCCTACTCTCCCGTGCCCAAAGTAATGACGTATTTAACGGTTGTCATAGTTAATCCTAATGCCCACACTAGTATCTAGCAATGCCACTGCTTTAGAAATTGCTACTGTCCTTGTAGGATTGCCATTCAGATAAGGAACATGCTTCTTTTCATTTGATGCATGTTTCATCACTTGTTAGTCACCCTCCTTTCCACCTTTTTTGTGCAAATAGAGATATACATTTCACGCTCGATCTTAGTTGAACTGCACAAATGATATTCAAATTATAGTTGAGCATTCCAGGAGCTTCACAACCAACCTTGATGTTGCTCAATTTTATTGCAACTAATGAAGAAGAAGCTCTGTAGGTTTCATTTTCTGATGGAAATGGAACCATGGGTGGAGCCTTTTTCTTAAAAAAATTTGAAGAAGAAGCTGCTAGCTCACGGGAGATTCCTTCATTTTAGGTGAACTGCACCAAAAGGTCCCATGAATTTTATCATCCATGTTGGTGACTGAAAGAGCCAGCTTCGGCATCCCAGTCTAAGCACCCTCGGCCTCCATCCTTGCGATGCACGGTACACCTCGTTTGCCACCTGCTCAACCCTAGTGTCACTGATAAAATGAAGTTATAATACAGTTAAAATAGAGCGAGTGTCATCTCTATCATTTCATTTCCAATGTAGATAAAGAAAGTGCTTCTCTTTGTTAAAGTATGTTTCATCAAATAGTCCCATTGTTAATGTTTAAGCGTTTACATAAGCTGGGTGCTTAATTTTAGTTGATACGTACAAAAATAGAGATTTGAATGTCTCAAGGCGCCTCCTTGTACTACTGCTGTACACTGATGTTCATCACTGGCAGAAGGTGTATCTGGGAGACTTGGGACGATGCCCAGTATGAGGCGTACCATATGAGGCGTTGCAGGGCCCATTTCGCCCTCGTAGCATGGCGTACTATAATACTATCGCAATATTTTCTTCTATTTATTTTGTGTGTTTCATCAACTAGTGCCACTATAATGTAATCACGCTTTTTCATTATCTGTGCAAATAGGTTTATTCAGCTGCATTTTGGTGGAACTACACAAATGTATGTATGGAACCGGCATATATGCAGAGTGCGAGGTGTGCCAAGTAAAAATTACCGACACCAACCATGCTGCATGCACGCATTGGCATCCACCACAACCAGACTGATTGTAAGCATGATTTTCATTAGCTGTCACACTGATTGTAAGCATGATCAGGTTGAAGATTAGGTTAGTGCGAAGCTTACCTTAAACCCTACTGCCGCCGTTGAAACGAGGCGAGCGTTGAGGGAACCATGGAGAACATCGGGGAAGCGACGTCGCGCCATCCTGCCTCCTCTTGTGGTGGGAGAAAGAATTCTCCTGTGGCTCCGGCAGGCTCTGCACCCTCACGAACGGCACACCATACTTGATCGATTCGTTATCCTCTGGGTGCTCGACCTTCCACCTGTACGCCCACCACCTCCGCCTGACTGTCGCCTCGGCGAATCTGTCTGCTCCATCGCCCATAGGAGATACTCGATGAACTCGGAGGACTGCGGCGTGACTGCTGCCGAGTACATGTACATCGCCACCCTCATCGCCGTCGTCTCGCTCTTTTGCATACATTTCCAGATGGCCCGCACCGTCCTTGAAATCTCCCACTCATTGTCAAACCAACTAAGGATCTCCTTCAACCTGGCTAACTTTGCCTGGTCACCGCTGGCGATCTGCCTGATTCGCTGCTGCATCCTCTCCATAGATGTCGTTCTGAGTGGTCTGGTGCTATCTTTGGAAGATGGGAGGAGAGACAGTGGTCTTGAAATAGAGAAGAGGGAGAGGAGAGGAGGTGGTTTTGGAATGGAGATGATGGAGAGGAGAGGAGGTGGTTTTGCAATGGAGAGAAGATTAGAAGAGGGAGAGGCGAGACGGTGGTTTTGGAATGGAGATGATGGAGAGGAGAGGAGGTTGTTTTGGAATGGAGATGATGGAGAGGACAGGAGGTGGTTTTGCAATGGAGAAGATCAGAAGAGGGAGAGGCGAGACGGTGGTTTTGGAATGGAGATGACGGAGAGGAGAGGGGGTGGTTTTGCAATGGAGAAGAGGGAGAGGAGCGTGCGGCAGCGATTTAGGATTGGGCAAGAGGGCGGTATTGTGATCGGATCAAAATCAAAATCAATTTACCCTTCAATTAAGCGACCCCACATTAACTAGTCTCCCTTTTATTACGGGTCATAATTGACCATGATTTTCACACATAAAATATATGTTATACATTGCAAAAATAATATAATTTGAAAGTACATTCAGATCTGAACCAAACGATACAATTTTTGGTGACATGCATTCACATTTGCTTGTCACATACGATGACGTGGTCACACTTTGACCCAAAATCATAAAACAACAAAAAATACTTCCAAGACCAGCGCCGCTCTTACGCTCTTCTCTGTTCTCAATCTAAATCCACCGCTCCTCTCTTGTTCCAATCTAAATCCAGCACCGCTCCTCTCCTCTTCCATTTCAAAACCACCGCCCCTCCTCTCTGTTCGGTACAAAACCAGCGTCGCTCCTCTCCGTTCTAATCCAAACCAGCGCCGCTCCTCTCCTCTTCCATTCAAAAACCACCGCGGCGAGTGAAGGTCTTTGTGGAGAAGTAGATCGATGGAGGAGTACAACCGATCGTGAGGATCGCAGACGGCGACCTGTGAAGCTAGCTAGGATATTGGAATCAGCCTTGGTTTGACAACAAGGACCAACTAGAGGCGACGGCGACATCCATGGCCAAATATCTCAATGAGCGAAAAGGCGGCGATACTTCGCGAGTCGTCGCCCGAGTACATAGAGCTGCTCCTCGGGCCATGGAGCAAACAGATTCACGAATCCGATCGTGAGGAAGCGGTGGTGGGAGTATCGATCCCGGATGGAGCACCCACGGAGATTGAAGGATCGAGCATCTACATGGTGCCGTTTGTGAGGGTGTCTGCCAGGCGAGCGATGGAGTCTTCGTCGACCGAATCCAAGCGCAAGAGGAGAAAGCGATTGGCGATGGCGCTTCCGCCATCGTCTCCCTCGCCGTTCAGATCGTCTCACACGGCGGTATGCCCGCCGAGGAATAGGAGGGACTGCCCCAGCCCAATAGTCGGGGAGGTTGTGAATTGTCGAGGAGCTTAGGGTTGTCGGTATTTGCGAGGTTGTGAATTGTGTTTTGTGTTGTGTATTTTAAGAGTACTTTCAGATATGAATGTCTTTTGAATTTCAGATTTGCGATATTGAGCATATGAAGAATTTTATGAATTCTAGAGATCTATTTTAGAACTTAAAAATGTAGTTTCTTAGGAGTATAAGAGTGCGAGAGAAGAAAAGCGCAAGTTCTAGTTTCGAGATAAGAAATCGCAAGTTCGATTCGAAGATAAGCGCAACTTTCGAGGCGAGCATTTATATTAACACGGCCTTTTCAAACAGGGTTAACATCATGTTGGAAGTTTTATTAGTGGTCGAAAATGGAACTACCAGCCGATTAACATCATCTTGATCAACATTCATGCATAGCACATCTTCATATGATGCAGTCAAAATGCCCACACAATGTTGAGTGTGCAAAACACAGAGAAAACGAGGGATGGAGTTTTGGCAAGTGTTGGATGTGGTTTTGGGCTGCCCCGTCTAGGCTTTCATTTTTAACATGCGCAGCCCACGACCTCGGGAGGGCCCGTTTGTATTTTCTTAGGGCCATCATGTATTGACCGGCCTATGGACCTCCCATCCAAGGTATTATTTTTGGCAGCCCAATTTATGTATTTTTTTGAAGAAAACGCAGAGGTCTGTTCCATTTTTCTATATAAGAATAGGAACGCCAAGTACAACTTATGTTTCCCTTTTAACTATGTTATATATATTTAAATTATTTTATATGTTATTATATATTATTTTTATTGTCATCATATATTTAACAGATACTTACATATGTAAGAAAACAATATACCACATCTTATTAACTTATAAAAATAATTTCTTAACAAATAAAATCCTGGATTGTTTTGGCACGAAAATCCTAGTGATTATGTACAAAAGCTTGGTAAGATTTAAGGACGAATGTAATAATATCACTTATTATTTAAATATATTTATAACAGAATGCTCAGCCCTTTTTATTTTTTATAACATTCTTGGCCCAACCCAACATTATAATTAGAATCAGCCCGACAAAATCGTGTATCTAGATAAAGTGCAAATGGCCTGTAATTTTTTAGGAAATAAAATAAATGGGCCGCATGAAAGCTACATTAATTGTTCACCCAGCCCAGCTAATGGCTGTAATTCCCAAAAAAGATCAAATTGACTGTAAATTCTACCACGCAAAAAAAGACTGTAAATTCTGAAAAATGGGTTGAATACATGCCACATTTTTGGAGGCTGAAATGTGGGCCAATAGGTCGAAGCCAATGCAAGTCGTTATAAATTTAGTCAAGAAATGATTCTGACATGTTAGCCGTTGGATTTACATCCAACGGCCGGCGTCCATCTTCAATCTCTCATCTTCTTCCTCCAGCGCCGCCGGGACCACCTCCCGCCTCATGCTGCTAGCAGCTCTGCTTAACACGCTTCACTATGAAGCGCTACTCCACTGTTGGCCAGGCCATCCCTCCAACTCTCCACACCTCCTGTTCTTCTCCACCGACTGCCGAACCACACCGCACTAGAACCAGTTAACCCTCGTACACCTCTCCGTCTGCGACTCTACTCCCGCGTCTTCCCATCTCCGGCTCGTTCTTTGTCGGGGCCTCGCCGTAAATCCACCACCTTGGATCGCTTTCGGTGCGGCGTGGTCAACGAACGACACCATCGAAAGTAGATCATGCGTGGAGAGGTCGACAATTGGAGTCCACGACGCACAAAAGGAAATGCCTCTTTATTACGTGCAAAATAAATGATTCCTCCACCTGACATCTGGGACCCACCGGAAGGGCCTCTGTATTCACGAAAAAAACGTGCCCCCCGCTGACTTGTCGGACCCACCAGCTATCTTTGCACGCAAGGAAGTTCCTCCTTATTATGCACAAAAAAATGAATACTCCCCTTGCCAGCTGGAACCCAGCATACTGGAAGGCTGACTTGTGGGCCTACCAAGTTGACGGGGACGGAGGGCTTTGTCAACTTAGTCAATATGAACGATTTTAGCTCCTGTTACCGTACGATGTTCATCCAACGGTTGTAGTGCTTCTTCAACCTCTGGTCTTCTTGCTCCAGCTACCCAAACCAGCGCCGGTCGTGCCACGTGCTCCTGTGTGACGCCCGGATAATTAAGCTACAGTAACCCTCTCCTAATGATGCCATGTCACCGCTGTCACTTTAGTTAGTCTCGCGATGGTTCAAAAACGATTCAAATTCAAATTTAAAATAAAGACAAACAACAAAAGTTTTCAAACTTTAAAACTAAAATGTTCGAGTCATGCTAAATAATGCAGAGGTGATTGTGGTGAAGAAACCCCACTTTTATAAAGTGTTTAAAATTCTGAAATGAGCAAAATAGTAACAAAACAAATTATTTAAAAGCTTTTAAAATATTAAACACTTACAAACTATTTTATTTTAGGTGCCAAGTTAATTGTGGTGGTGGCATAATTGTTAATACTAATTTAGGTACAACTAATGTATTTTATAAAACTAAGCTATTTGAAATATAAAATTAAAACAGAAAAAGAAAAGAAAATAAGAAAAAGGAAAGACTAGAAAAAAAAATTAGAAGGAACACCCCCATACTGGCCTCGGCACAGCAGTCGACCGGCAGGCCAGCCGCCCACCCAGTCCGCCTTATCCCCCACCCGACTAAACCTAATCCACCACCACACCCCCACTTCCCGATCCTCGGATATGGATCGAGAACCTGCCTTCGCCGCCCCGACCCGCCGATGTCGATGCCGTCGCCATCCCGCCAGACTCGCCGGCGCCCGATGCTCTGCTGCCATCACGGACCTCCGCACCTCTTCCTCGCGGGATCGACCCGCCGCCGCCCGCTGGGCGTGTCGACTCCATCACCTCGAGGCCGTGCCCGCCGCCCTCTGGCGTCGTCACCTCAACGTCGTCGCCTCGCCTCCTCATCTCCTCCTCATCGGCCGACTGAGCCACGCCGACCCCTCCCCTTCAACGCTTCGTGAAACCGCTCCCTTCCCCTCGCTTGCTCGTCACCGAACGCGCCCGCTGTGGCTGCACTCGCCCGCCGCAGCGCACCATCACGCGCACACACGCTAGCCATGCTCCCTAGCCGCTCTTGCGGGCCTCTGGCTATGACTGGCCGCGACCGTTGTTGCGCTTGCTCGCCCAGCCGTGACCCAGTGCGCGACCGCTCATCCCACTGCAACCACTACGGCGCTCGCCGCCCGTCTGCGTCTTGACCCGCCGCCATTCTTGGTAAATCTTCTTGCCGTCGCTCGGCCCCGCCATGACAGTTCCAGCCCTTGTGCTCTCGTAGCTTCTGGAGCCCCTCGCCGTGGTTCCCCGGCCGCTCGTCGTGGCCCTGCCTGCTGGTGTGCTCGTGCGTGTGCCCCGACATGCGGGCCCGACAAATTAGATTAGGAACTAATCTAATTAGTCAAACTAGATGACCTCTAATAGACACTAACAGCAGGGCCCCCCTACTAATTAGGATAAATTAAATTAAAACAAGTCCCTATTAAAAAGTAGGAGTCAATGACAGTGGGGCCCACCCCTAATTAATTCTAATTAGATTAAATTAAATTTGGATAATTAACATGTGTCTCTGACCAGTGGGACCCACTGGTTAGGTTGACCAGTCAACTCTGTTGACTGCTGATGTCAGCATGACATCATGCTGATGTCATTATTCCATTTTCGAATTAGTTTAAATAACTAATTAAATTCCATAAATTAATAAAATCTTTAGAAAATCATAACTTTTAATCCACAACTTCGGTTAAAATACTTTCTACATGAAAGTTGCTCGAGCGGCGAGGCGAATCCGGATCGCAGCCTGTTAAATCGCCACGCATCCCTAGCATACCAAACACGCAACTTTCCCCTCCGTTCACGAGTCAAAGCGAAACAGGAATACTTTCCGGATGTTTCCCCCCGTCGGTATCACCTACTACCGCGATTGGGCACACCTATCATCGTTACTTGTCTTGTCATGCATCGATATGCATATGTTTGCGTTGTATTCATTGTTTCTTCCCCCTCTTGTCTCCGGTAGACTACGAGACCGACGCTGCTGCTGCCCAGTTCGACTACGGAGTTGACGACCCCTCCTTGCCAGAGCAACCAGGCAAGCCCCCCCCCCTTGATCACCAGATATCGCCTATTCTCCTCTATACTTCTTGCATTAGAGTAGTGTAGCATGTTACTGCTTTCCGTTGATCCTATTCTGATGCATAGCCTGACATTCTTGCTACATCTATTGATACCTTACCTGCAATCCTAAATGCTTAGTATAGGATGCTAGTTTATCATCATTGGCCCTACATACTTGTCAGTCTGCCTTGCTATACTATCGGGCCATGATCACTTGGGAGGTGATCACGGGTATGTACTATACATACATACATACTATACAGATGGTGACTAAAGTCGGGTCAGTTCGAGGAGTACCCGCAAGTGATTACGATGAGGGGTTGAAAGGACAGTGGCTCCATCCGGTAGAGGTGGGCACAGGTTCCCGACGGCCCCGACTATTACTTTGTGGCGGAGCGGCAGGGCAGTTGAGACCACCTAGGAGGCAGTGGGCACTGGCCTGTTCGGCGTTCGCGGATACTTAACACTGTTAACGAGATCTTGGTATTTGATCCGAGTGCGGCCATTTGGTCTATCGCACTAACCATCTACGTGGGAGTAGTTATGGGTATCCCGCGTCGTGGTATCGGTAAAACCTTCTTGGCGTCGGATCGAGTGGCGCTACCGGATTGGAACGTAAGCTTGCACTTGTATTAAGGGGCTAGTTACGCTTCGGCAGCGTCGCATAACGTCTTGAGTGTGCTTTCGGGGTGATGGGCCTGACCCTGCACGCTTAGGTTTAGACCGGCGTCTTGACCTCTCTGTTGTGCCTAGGTGGGGCTGCGGCGTGTTGATCTTCATGGCGGGCATGACCCGAAAAAGTGTGTCGGCCAAATGGGATCGGCGTGTTGGGTTATGTGGTGCACCCTACGGGGAAGTTAATCTATTGAATAGCCGTGATCTTGGTAACAGGCGACTTGGAGTTGTACCTTGACCTTATGACAACTAGAACCGGATACTTAATAAAACACACCCTTCCAAGTGCGAGATACAACCCGGTGATCGCTCTCTAACAGGCGACGAGGAGAGGATCTCGGGTAGGATTATGCTATGCGATGCTCTTGGAGATGCTCTTGGAGATGCTACTTGGAGATGCTACTTGGAGTTGCTACTTGGAGGACTTCAATCTACTCTCTTCTACATCTTTGCAAGGCGGAGGCTGCGAGCGTAGTCTTGACGGGATTAGCTATCCCCTCTCATTACGGCATTCTGCAGATTCGGTCCACCAATATGGCCCTTTACATATACCCATGCATATGTAGTGTAGCTCCTTGCTTGCAAGTACTTTGGATGAGTACTCACGGTTGCTTTCTCCCCTTTTCCCCTATTCCTTTCTTTACGGTTGTCGCAACCAGATGTTTGGAATCTAGGAGCGGGCGCCACCGTCGAGGGCGACTACTACTGAAGGTGCCTACTACTACGTGCAGCCCGCGGCGACGCGACCGAGAGTAGTTAGGAGGATCCCAGAGCAGGAGGCTGCGCCTCTTCGTCTGTATCCCGGTTTGTGCTAGCCATCTTATGGCAACTTGTATAACTTATGTCGTACTCAGATATTGTTGCTTCCGTGACTTCGTCTATGATCGAGCACTTGTATTCGAGCCCTCGAGGCCCACGGCTTGTATTATGATGCTTGTATGACTTATTTATGTTTTAGAGTTGTGTTGTGATATCTTCCGTGAGTCCACGATCTTGGTCGCACACGTTTGCGTGCATGATTAGTGTCTGATTGAATCGAAGCGTCTGAAGTTGATATCGAGCCATTGCTGTAGGAATCCCCTTCCACACTCCTTGGCGAAGTCGAGTCTAGTCACTACAAAACTTTTACTAACTTGGCTGTGTGCCTTACGGGCCCACGTCGCCATTGGGTGGTATTAGGATCTTTTACTCCTCGACTTTTATTCTGGGACTATGATCTCTCTTCCATTCGGGTTAAATGATTTTGCTAACTCTAACTCTAGGTTCTCATGAATACTTTCTCCCGGAGAGCCCCTTCTTCTGGACGGTCGTTTGCTTCACTAGAAGAGTCAGAAGATACTCTTTGAGGTTTTCCCGAGAACCCTGTGCCCACCGACTTTACAATTCCCTACCACCGATATACCCATATGGATAACTACCTATAATTGTCGTTCTTACGTTCATCCCCAGTTGTTTGTATGCTTCATAAGATACTCTGAAATACTATCCGACCTTCTGAGCATCCTCTTCAAACTATTGGTCTGCAAATACTTGTATGCTTACATTATGGATGCTCCCATATCACTAGCAATATTCACTAGTATCTTTTGACACCGTCATTTTGATAATATTGATGCAACATGTGTGCGAATGCACAAAATCATCTATCGACCCTTCTAAATTATCTTTCCGGCTTAGACGTCATTTTGAACTTGAGCTGGTTCTCGACCAAACTATTTGTCATCGATTGTGCCTATGATCTATTCAATTTATCCATCCTTGATCAGAGCGTCTGCTTCTGATCCGTCAATTTGAAAATCATAATTCCTTTGCTAATTAAACGTTGAATTATTCAGATGTTCTATAAACCGATGCATTGCATTCTTCTTCCTCTGATTGGGTATCGGTACTCACATCAGCTCCATTGTGGATCGCCTTATCCACTGTTAGATTATTAACCGACAATGTCCTTCATAATTAATCACCATGTGAGTTCTTTCTCTGATACATAATGCCTTTGGTAAATGGTATCCTCTCCTTTTGTCAACCATGCTCTGCTTTCGAGCTGGTGATATTTACTCTTGAAGCTTGTGGTATATGTTCCTAAGAAGCCCCGATGGGTTGAACCAATGCCTTCCGTAATATGTGCAAACCCGAACGATTTCACGGGTCATACTTATTTGGTATTGCACCAGGTAAAACTCTCCACAACTAATGTCATTTTCAAAATACGAGAAGTCAATGTAAGGTTATGCATTGAGGAAGTGGGAGTCGACCTTGAACCTTTGTGTTCAAGCCCATGGAAACAATGTAGATCGTATCATTAAAGCTTCTCTTCAAATAAATATTTCCTTGGTATAAGTTTATCTTATATCTGGGATCTGGCATTTTGCAATCGTTGTTCCGGCCATGTTCTCCTTTAAATACCATTTCTTTGACAAGTTGAAGTACTTGTCTTCTGCAGATCTTTGCACCTGTCCAACCTTTACTTTGATCTACCATCGAGTATTACACTCTGGTATCTCGAAAATATCATGGAACTGCATAACTTTTTATGGGTTCTTCATCAACTGTTATTTCTCACCGATTCCAATTTTCCTAGGTTCTGGGTTGTTGGTCAACCGAGAACACCGATAAGTGAACCAATTCCACACTCTGATTCAATACTCTAAGTAATTTTCGTTGCTTATTGTCGGTGTACTAAGGTAGGGGTACCTCAGTACCCCAACTTGTGCACGGGCAGTGGCAGCTTCCCGCGGCAAGGTTTACCACGTGCTCGCCGGAGACCTTCCTGCTCCATATCAAGCCATTCAAAGACAAAGTATACAAGGCGGAAGATCAAGACCCGGCAAGCGGAGCTTCTTGGAAGGCCGCTCGTGCTCAAGATTACATCACTCACGCAAGGCCACGCAAGAGGAGCTCGCCGGAAGACTAGAAGATTACATCCTAGAAGACACGCCTCGGCGCTACTCTGCGTCGGCGAGGCCGGGAGCGACAAGTCCTGAGCCCGACAAGCTCCTGGGCCGGCAAGGTCAAGACCCGGCAAGGTGCTTGCTTGGGAGAATCGCTGTTGTGTGCTGCGCTCCAGCTCATCGAGACCACAGCGTCGCCCTAGGGCCTTTCGGTAGCGTGGCGGATGGCTGTGCAGCTGGGGACACGGTGGCACTTCACGGTGGTGGATCCATCGCCGTGGCGAGACGGAGACGCAAGGCGGGAGCTTTTGGGGTCGACGGACAGGCATTAAATGCCCTTGTCCCCCTTTGTCAAAAGTAGGTAGCAACCCTTTGTTCATGCAATTGTAGCTTTCTTGTTCCGCCTTGTTCCAACTACCACCTCTTTTACATTTTACCCTTTCTCCCACATTGACACCTGTCGGTGACCCCTTGCACTATAAAAGGAGGCCCATGCACAACGTGAAGGGGGGTTGGGCTGATTCGACTCATTCAACACTACAACTCACTCACGCTCCTGAGCAAGAACAGAATAGAAACACAAAGCAGCAGTAGGAGTTTTATCTCTCCGGAGAGCTCCGAAGCTGGGTAAAAATCCGCCCGCGTGCTCGCCTCGATCTGCTCTCTGTGCCTCCTCCGCCCTCGTACCGCACAGACAAGGGGCCCCGGCCCCATAGGTGTCCGCGGCGGGCAGCCTCCCCCGCGACATCTCTGGCGCGCCAGGTAGGGGGCGTCGAGGTTGTGCGGACCTGATCCGGCGTTCGCGCGGGCGCGTTCTTCATCAACCTCTCCAGTTTCGTCAGCGATTTCATCGACAATTGCACCATGGCCCCGAAGAAGAAGGCTTCGGGGGTTGCAGGCCCGTCTGCGTCTCATCCGCCGCCACCGGAGCCAACGGTGGGCGGAGGGGACGCCGTCGGAGGGGTGGTTGCTGGCGAGGACACTTTCATGGCGCCACGAATCCAAGGACAAGGCGGACGACCGCGCTTCGGTCTCGTGGACATACCTCGTCCATCTCAGCACACGACAACCCAGCAGCGCCATACCACGGGAGGTGGTATCCGCATGCTGGGGCAAGGACACACCGGAGGCTCGCGGGATGTTCCGGACCGCCGTCCGAGCACAAGCAAAGCGAAGGCGCCGGGGCAGGACCCTGCTCCTTCTAACGCTGTTAGGAGTCCGAGCACATCCTGCTCCTCGCACCGCTCGCCCCCGCTCCCCTCCAATCCGGAAAGAAGACGAAGACCAAGCCCGGCAAGTGCTCTGGGGCCCACTCCGGCAACCGCACCTCTTCGGAGTGCTGCGCTGCCGTCGAGGACGCACCATCGAGCTCCGCCGGCAAGTGCGAGGAAACAAAGGCAGATCTGCCAAAGACTAAGCCCGGCAAGAACAGCTCTGGTGCCTACTCCGGCAAGCGCACCTCCCCGGAGTGCTGCGCCGCCGTCGAGGACGCGCCATCGAGCTCCACCGGCAAGTAAAGCAAAGAAAGCAGTCGGTTTCAAACTTTTGAGCCGTGTCCCTTGAAAGTCCGTACCTTGTATGGAAAACACATGTAAAAAGGGGCGAATCGTGGCTAAGTTGCGCCCTAATCCGTTTGAGTCCGCTCAGCGATGAAGCGCGCGCTGCAACTAGCCCGACAAGTCCTTCTCTTTGGAGGCAACACCGCCCGGCCGAACTGCTGATGTTCCTTTTCGGCAAGTGTGTTTCTTGCCAGATGTTCCTCAGAAGCGTGAGGGTGAAAACGTACAAGGGAGGAAATCAAGGGAGAAGTGCGGCCTTGCGGATCGTAGAAGAATGGAAAAGCTAAGTTGTCCGAGCTTTTGTGCGAGCACTCCTTAGTTCCATGCTTTTTATGTTATGTTCCTCGTGCGTTAGTCCTTTATGCATAAAGCACGTGCGCGGAGGAACCTAACCGTGGTAGCCGCACCCTTATCTTGCTTCGAGCACGCTCAGCGGTTTAAGTGAGCTGCGACAAGTGTCGCGCCCTTGTTTCGTTTCGAGCACGCTCAGCGACTTAAGTGAGCTGCGGCGAGTGTCGCGCCCTTGTTTAGTTTCGAGCCCGCTCGACAAGCTAAGTCTTGACTGCGATCGTCACAGCAACAAGGTTGCTTGCGGTAAGACCTTGCCGGCCAGGCTGCTTCGAGTTCAGCACTCAGCGCTCGCGACAAGGGCCTCTTCCCGGCAAGTTCCCTAGAAGCGTAGGGCAAAAGCGCACAAAGGGTGTAAAGTAGAGGATGTAACGTAGCAAGCCTTGCCATGGGACGTCCTTTGTATGATAAACTTGTGCGCGGAGGAGCCGAATCATGGTTAAGTTGCGCCCTTGCTTTGTTTGAGTCCGCTCAACAATACAAGTCTTGCAAGCAATCGCCCGACAAGGTTTCTTGCGGAAACAGCACCGCCAGTGGCTGTCGATGTTCCACTCAGCAAGTGTGCTTGCGCCGGCAAGTTCCCTAAAAGCGTAGAGTATGAACATACAAAGGATGAAACATGGCATTGCGTTGCCCAACACGAAGTTACGTTACAAAAAAGTAACTTATTACAGCGCTGTCTAAGTTGTTCTCATGACTGGAATAACAGCGGCAAGGAAAGAGCAAAAGGGCGCACCGGCACCTGGGCCCCGGCAAACCGGCGTTGCTGGGGGCTGCGAGTACCAAGATCCCTCCGCGACAAGCCAAGGTTGCCGGGGGCTGCGATGCCAGCGGCAAGAACGATGCAAGGAGCGCCAGCACCTGGGTCCCGGCGAGCCAGTGTTGCTGGGGGCTGCGAACGACGAGATTCATCCCCGGCAAGCCAGAGTCGCCGGGGGCTGTGATATCAGATAAGTTTTTCATCCCTCATCATGCATCCTCTTATGGACTGGGAAATGCAAAACCGCGTCTCTTCGAAACTGCGTGCCTTGTATGGAAGACACATGCGTGGAAGGACCGGCGTCGTGGCTAAGTTAAGCCCTTGATTAGTTTGAGTCCGCTCACGATACAAGTGCCTCAACTAGCCCGGCAAGGTTCTTGCGGGGCAACACCGCCCATTGGCTCTTGATGTTCCGCACTCAGCAAGTGTGCTTCCTCCGACAAGGTTCCTCGAAGCGTAGGGGGAAATTATACAAAAGACACAACAGAGCAAAGGATATGACCCGGCAAGCATTCCCCTTTTTTTCATTAAAAAACATCCTAGTTTAGTACAAGTCCATAGAGGATGAAAAACATGATAGAGAGGATTACAAGTTTTAAATGCAACTAAGGCCCGAGGGCTTACAAATTGAAAGATAAGATGCAGTAATCCCCTCCTGTTTCTGCATTAGGGAGTTCAGGAGGTAGGTCAAGAGGCCCGGCAAGAGAAGCTTGCCGGAAGAAGCAAAGGGGCGCCTAGGAGAGCTACAGGCGCGAAGACACCAAGAGAACTTCGGGGCTGGCCAGGGAGCTTGGCGGAGGCGGAGGCCGGGGAGGCGAGCTTGAAGGCGGGGGTGGTGGGGCGTCGGCCTGCTGCCGAGGGCTCCTCGCCCTCGTACTCGATTTGTGGCCTTGCCGCCACCCTCTTCCTCTTCCACGGCCCCCACGCCAGGCCGCCCAAAGGCGGCCCGGGGAGTTGAAGGCAGCGACCGGATGATGGGGTCGCCGGTGGCCTTGAGGCAGCGGCCGGCGCCTAGTCGGACCCGCCATCCTCCTCGTCGCCGCTGTCGCTCCCCTCCTCGTCACTCTCGCTCGAGGAGGGACCTTCGCATCGGAGGAGCTGTCCACACAGCATCTCGCCGGATCCGGAATCCCGAAGACCTTGGCGGCGAGAGGTCGCCCTCCATTAACGAAATGGAGGGTAAACCCCGCCGTCAAGCTGTGGATCTGGCGACGTCTTCCACCCTCGGTCGAAGTACATCACGCCGGGGGCTGGGGACACGACACTCACTCGAGTGCCGCTGATCCCACAGCCCTCATGCGCAACTCCATCACCTCGGGCGGATCCGGTTCCATCGCGCGCGAGCGGGGCCGGCAGCGGAGGCGGCGACAGGCGCTCGGCGCAGCTTGATGAAGAACCGAGGATCGTCTCGGTATGGACCGCCTCGAGGGCAGGAGTCACCGGAGGGGGCGGGGGAGGCACGTCGCCACGACCGCCTCTCCCCCGACCGCCTCTACCACGCCCTCGGCCTCGTCCGCGGCCTCGCCCCCTCCCTCTCCCTCTCGTGGCCGGCTCCGCCGCCAGGTCTGCGGATAGGGAGAAGTCTCGCTACTGGAGGCGACCCTCGCTGCCACCGATGAAGAAGGATTTCCTCCTTCCATGGCGAAAAGAAGAACGGAAGTGAAGGCGAAGGGAGAAGAGGAAGTCTTGAGTCCATTGTGCTCCCCTTCGCCCCTTTTAAAGGGCGGTGGGGCTCAACCGCCTGCTTCGGCTAATCGAGAAGCGAGAAGGGCAGAAGAGTGGGGCCGACTCGCCATCTCCGCCCGTGACGGCTCGGTCTCCCACCTCCGCCGCCCGACCCCCATGCATGAGGGCGCGTGGCGAGCGGGGCGAGCGGCGGGTGAAGTGACTTCACCTGCACCACGATCACGGGGTGGATGCCCTAATGACCGCATCGCCGCCCGTCTCCCACGACGCGGAATCGGCGCGTCTTTGTTGCGAGGATGCGGCGAGATGTGGAAGTGGATTCGCGCCGTGGGCGCGTGTGCCCGTGCAGATCGTTTTGGGCCTGGCCCAACAGCGCTCGGCACCGTGTGTGGCCCAGGCCCGGGCTCTGTCGGTGTACTAAGGTAGGGGTACCTCGGTACCCCAACGTACCATCGGCGATGGCAGCTTCAGCGGCAAGGTTTACCACGTGCTCGCGGAGACCTTCTGCTCCATATCAAGCCATTCAAAGACAAAGTATACAAGGCGAAGATCGAGACCCGGCAAGCGGAGCTTGCCGGAAGGCTGCCTGTGCTCAAGATTACATCACTCACGCAAGGCCACGGCAAGAGGAGCTCGCCGGAAGACTGAAAGATTACATCCTAGAAGACACGCCTCGGCTATCACGCGTCGGCGAGGGCCCGGGAGCGACAAGTCCAGAGCCCGACAAGCTCCGGGCCCGCAAGGTCAAGACCCGGCAAGGTGCTTGCCGGGAGGGTCGCGTGTGTGCTGCGCTCGGCTCATCGAGACCACGCGTCGCCAGGGCCTTTCGAGGCGTGGGCGGATGGTCTGTGCAGCTGGGGACACGGTGGCACTTCACGATGGTGGATCCATCGCCGTGGCAGACGGAGACGCAAGGGCGGGAGCTTTTGGGGTCGACGGCGACGAGCATTAAATGCCCTTGTCCCCCACTGTCAAAAGTAGGTAGCAACCACTGTTCATGCACTGTAGCTTTACTGTTCCCGCACTGTTCCAACTACCACCTCTTTTACATTTTTACCCCTTTCTCCCACGTTGACACCTGTCGGTGACCCCTTGCACTATAAAAGGAGGCCCATGCACAACGTGAAGGGGGGTTGGGCTGATTCGACTCATTCAACACTACAACTCACTCACGCTCCTGAGCAAGAACAGAATAGAAACACAAAGCAGCAGTAGGAGTTTTATCTCTCCGGAGAGCTCCGAAGCTGGGTAAAAATCCGCCCGCGTGCTCGCCTCGATCTGCTCTCTGTGCCTCCTCCACCCTCGTACCGCACAGACAAGGGGCCCCGGCCCCATAGGTGTCCGCGGCGGGCAGCCTCCCCCGCGACACTTATGAGTTTAATAATCCTTCAAGTATTCCTAGCTTGATCGGCTATATCCTTATCATGCAACTTTTTAACTGTGCTACCTGGTCCTTATTTCCGGAGCACCACTTTCGACGATGAGCTAAGCTTACGTCGATTTTCCTCGTCATATCATTTCGCCTTGAACAGCAAGCTTCATTTTGAGTCTGTGTCGTACTCGTGGTTCCAATAACCTTTCGCTTCATCAGTCCTTTGACTTGATGTCATCGCCGACCGATTACACCTTTGTGAAATCTCTCGACAATTGTGTCGTGATCATCTCAACATTTTGAGCCCTTCCAGAATATCGCTTGTATTCTTGATGAGAAATACCACCCTTGCCCCTCTATGATATGTGTTATCATCGACAACATTATTGCCTCCCCTCCGACACAAACTTGATCATGTTATGAAGCTCCTTGCTATCCAGCTTATGTTATGTTCTACCTTGAAGTATTACTGTTCCTTATGTCAGGGATGTTGCAAGGATGACTCCACCTCTTAAGAATTCTCGGTATTGTGATGCCTCTCACCATCACCCTTCTTCTGGTCCCCGTGTTGCTTCTAACCGGAATATCAATAAGTGAAATCTACCTTGAGACTTCAGTATTATTCTTGGCAACCTTATTGCTTTGGAGTTAATGGACAATACTTCCAACTTATTGTGGTGGTTATCGAATCACCATTCTAACTTTGATCATGCTACCTAAACCCATATTTCGGGTGGACCTTTCAACCAATGTTTAACTAAATATGTTTTTCCTCGAGCATACCTCTTTGTATCATTTGATCTGACAAATGTTATCTCCTTGTTCACATAAGTGTGGAAATCCAACTTTTGAAAATCTCAATGAATTGTCGCTGAGTCAATCAGCCACCTCTTCACCTCTCCTTGAATTAATGATGAACTCTTGTTTCGGAACTCGCTCCCATTGTTCAATTCCTGAGAATCTTACAATGTCATCTCGACAATTTGGTTGCACCTCTCTTCTCAGGCATCCCGAGTTTGTGATATCCTGACGCCAATTGGATCTGGATCTCGGTCAGATATAATGGTTGGAACATATTTCCAAGAATTATAACATTGGTCTTTATATGACCCGGTAAGATGGTGTCATGCCTAGCACACCTGGTCGGATGACCTATTGTTATAGTTTCCTTTTTGGCAAGGTTAGTCATTCTTCCATGAGCAAATTGTAAGACTTATTCTATAAGTTGTTCCTGATGGATCCTTTTTTTTCAAAGTCTAATCTTCACCTGTTGACCATGTCAATGCTATTTGGAAGCATGTCTATGGTACTCCGGTTTTCAACAGGAACATTTGAAGCCCAATGCTAAATGTTTCCTACTCAATTATCCAAACACCGCTGTATGGGTAATGTCATGAAAATTCTCTCCCCTATCTAAAGAATTTTCTACATTATATCCTGTCATGGATATCATGCTCTGCTTGCCCTTGGGAAGGATATACCCCTGAAATATGTTTTAAACATATTTTTCCTTCCATTGTTCTGTTTAACCTGATGATCACATTTTCCTTTCCATTGGTTTGTTTTACCTTTCTTGTGATCTATATAATCTAAGCGATAATAATGCTTATGTAAACACCTCGGTGTACAACTCGCTAGTGAGACCTGTTACCTTTGTTGATGACATTTCGGTAAACCACCGATGGGCGAGAACTTTGCCTATTGGTCGCCTCGTTTCAGCGAAAGGAAAAATGGTTCTCTTTGTCCCTCGCCCTTGGTACCGACGATGCGATCAACATAAGCGATAAACTATCCTCGACATGCCTTGCTTACATGATCGTGCAAGATGTCAGCGCCCTTCCTACTTTTAACCCACATGGTGGGCCCATAACCCAGTTTCACAGGATCGAAACTGACTCACTGTACAATCCTGTTTCTAATGGTTATTCCCCATGATTGGCTTTGTAATTAATTCATGAGCCACCTTCCTAGTGCTCTATTCGGTATCGGGCGCTATACTTACTCTCGCTGCTCAACCCTTTCTCACTGGTTGAGACTTGAGCAACTATCTATCTGCTTGGAACCTCTTATTGTACCTTGAACCTCACTCTCGATGTGTTTTATTTGTTCAACTCGAGAGGTACACATATACTCATTCATGGGTTAATCCTGATTATTACCCTTATAGCATTCATCGTTGCCGATCTGCCTGCTACCTATTAAGTAAGTACGATGAAGATCCCAAGAAAGGATGTCGACTTCATCATGATGATCGGAAGCAAAGGAATGAAGACATCAATGTATTGGACGGTCTCTTGAGAAGAGCAAGCCGGGATGAGAAGACCCGCTAGATTAGTTACCTAACCTTTCCCCCTTTCACTACCTCTTAAATCTCGGGGCGAGATTTCTTGTAATCAGGAGGAGAATTGTGACGCCGGGATAATTAAGCTCAAGAACCCTCTCCTAATGATGCCATGTCACATTTGTCACTTTAGTTAATCTCGCGATGGTTCAAAAGCGATTCAAATTCAAATTTAAAATAAAGACAAACAACAAAAGTTTTCAAACTTTAAAACTAAAATGTTAGAGTCATGCTAAATAATGCGAGAGGTGATTGTGGTGAAGAAACCCCACTTTTATAAAGTGTTTAAAATTCTGAAATGAGCAAAATAGTAACAAAACAAATTATTTAAAAGCTTTTAAAATATTAAACACTTACAAACTATTTTATTTTAGGTGCCAAGTTAATTGTGGTGGTGGCATAATTGTTAATACTAATTTAGGTACAACTAATGTATTTTATAAAACTAAGCTATTTGAAATATAAAATTAAAACAGAAAAGAAAAGAAAATAAGAAAAAGGGAAAGACTAGAAAAAAAATAGAAGGAACACCCCCATCCGGCCTCGCACAGCGAGTCGACGGCAGCCAGCCGCCCACCCCCAGTCCGCCTTATACCCCCACCCGACTAAACCCTAATCCACCACCACACCTCCACTTCCCCCGATCCCCTGGATCTGGATCGGGAGCACGCAATGCTCGCCGCCCCCGACCCCGCCGATGTCGATGCCGTGCGCCACCCCGCCGCACCTCGCCGGCGCCCCGATGCCTGCTGCCATCACCGGACCTCCCGCACCTCTTCCTGGATCGACCCGCCGCCGCCGCTGGAACTGCGTCGACTCCATCACCTCGAGGCCGTGCCCCGTCGCCCTACGGCGTCGTCACCTCAACGTCGTCGCCTCGCCTCCTCATCTCCTCCTCATCGGCCGACCTGAGCCACGCCGACCCCTTCCCTTCAACACTCGTGAGCACGCTCCCCTTCCCCCTCTGCTTGCTCGTCACCGAACGCGCCCGCGCTCTGGGCTGCACTCGCCCCGCACGGCGCACCATCACGCGCACACACGCTAGCCATGCTCCCTAGCCGCTCTTGCGGGCCTCTGGTTGTGACTGGCCGCGACCGTTGTTGCGCTTGCTCGCGCAGCCGCGACCGAGATCTTGACCGCTCATCCCATCAGAACCACTACGGCGCTTTCGCCGCCTGGCTCTGCGTCTTGACCCGCCCGCTGCTGGTCGTCTTGCCGCCGTCGCTGGCCCCGCCCGCGACGGTTCCAGCCGCCGCTGCTCTCGTAGCTTCCTGGAGCCCCTCCGTCGTGGTTTCCAGAAGCCGCTCCGTCGTGGCCCTGCCTCTGGGTGTGCTCGTGCGTGTGCCACCGACATGCGGGCCCCAGCAGATTAGATTAGGAACTAATCTAATTAGTCAAACTACATGACCTCTAATAGACACTAACAGCAGGGCCCCCCTACTAATTAGGATAAATTAAATTAAAACAAGTCCCTGTTAAAAAGTAGGAGTCAATGACAGTGGGGCCCACCCCTAATTAATTCTGATTAGATTAAATTAAATTTGGATAATTAACATGTGTCTCTGACCAGTGGGACCCACTGGTTAGGTTGACCAGTCAACTTTGTTGACTGCTGATGTCAGCATGACATCATGCTGATGTCATTATTCCATTTTCGAATTAGTTTAAATAACTAATTAAATTCCATAACTTAATAAAATCTTTAGAAAATCATAACTTTTAATCCATAGAATCGATTAAAATACTTTCTACATGAAAGTTGCTCGAACGACGAGACGAATCCGGATCGCAGCTTTGTTAAATCTGACCGCATCCTAGCATACCAAACACGCAACTTTCCCCCTCCGGTTCACCGGCCCGAAAACGCGAAACACCGGGAATACTTTCCCGGATGTTTCCCCCCTTCGTCGGTATCACCTACTACCGCGATTGGGCACACCTATCATCGTTACTTGTCTTGTCATGCATCGATATGCATCTGTTTGCATTGTATTCATTGTTTCTTCCCCCTCTTGTCTCCGGTAGACTACGAGACCGACGCTGCTGCTGCCCAGTTCGACTACGGAGTTGACGACCCCTCCTTGCCAGAGCAACCAGGCAAGCCCCCCCCCTTGATCACCAGATATCGCCTATTCTCCTCTATACTGCTTGCATTAGAGTAGTGTAGCATATTCTTGCTTTCGTTGATCCTATTACGATGCATAGCGACATTGTTGCTACATCTATTGATACCTTACCTGCAATCCTAAATGCTTAGTATAGGATGCTAGTTTATCATCATTGGCCCTACATACTTGTCGATGCGCCTTGCTATACTATCGGGCCGTGATCACTTGGGAGGTGATCACGGTATGTACTATACATACATACATACTATCTGAGATGGTGACTAAAGTCGGGTCGATTAGGAGTACCCGCAAGTGATTACGATGAGGGGGCTGAAAGGACAGTGGCTCCATCCCGTAGAGGTGGGCCAGGGTTCCCGACGGCCCCGATCGTTACTTTAGGGCGGAGCGGCAGGCAGGTTGAGACCACCTAGGAGGCAGGTGGGCTGGCCTGATCGGCGTTCGCGGATACTTAACACGCTTAACGAGATCTTGGTATTTGATCCGAGTCGGCCATTTGGTCTATACGCACTAACCATCTACGTGGGAGTAGTTATGGGTATCCGGCGTCGTGGTATCGGCCAAGCCTTCTTGGCGTCGGCGATCGAGTGGCGTCGCGCGGATTGGAACGTAAGCTTGCACTTGTATTAAGGGGCTAGTTACGCTTCCGCGCGTCAGACGCGTCTTGAGTGTGCTTTCGAGGCGATGGGCCCAGAACCCTGCGCTTAGGTTTAGACCGGCGTCTTGACCTCTCTGTTGTGCCTAGGTGGGGCTGCGGCGTGTTGATCTTCCACGGCGGGCATGACCCGAAAAAGTGTGTCCGGCCAAATGGGATCGGCGTGTTGGGTTATGTGGTGCACCCTGCAGGAAGTTAATCT
The DNA here is from genome assembly GCA_021437245.1 of Aegilops speltoides. Lineage (NCBI taxonomy): Eukaryota > Viridiplantae > Streptophyta > Magnoliopsida > Poales > Poaceae > Aegilops > Aegilops speltoides. The sequence goes on along the minus strand of JAHHZJ010000965.1, from coordinate 75,910 downwards.
ATTGAATAGCCGTGATCTTGATAACAGGGCGACTTGGAGTTGTACCTTGACCTTATGACAACTAGAACCGGATACTTAATAAAACACACCCTTCCAAGTGCGAGATACAACCCGTGATCGCTCTCTAACAGGCGACGAGGAGAGGATCGCGGGTAGGATTATGCTATGCGATGCTCTTGGAGATGCTACTTGGAGATGCTACTTGGAGTTGCTACTTGGAGGACTTCAATCTACTCTCTTCTACATGCAGCAAGGCGAAGGCTGCGAGCGTAGTCTTCGACGTGATTAGCTATCCCCTCTCATTACGGCATTCTCGCGATTCGGTCCACCGATATGGCCTTTACACATATACCCATGCATATGTAGTGTAGCTCCTTGCTTGCGAGTACTTTGGATGAGTACTCACGGTTGCTTTCTCCCCTTTTCCCCTATTCCTTTCTTTACGGTTGTCGCAACCAGATGCTGGAATCTAGGAGCAGACGCCACCGTCGAGGACGACTACTACACCAAGGTGCCTACTACTACGTGCAGCCGGCGGCGGCGACCGAGGAGTAGTTAGGAGGATCCTGCGGGAGGCTGCGCCTCTTCGTCTGTATCCCGTTTGTGCTAGCCATCTTATGGCAACTTGTATAACTTATGTCCGTACTCGGATATTGTTGCTTCGGCTGACTCGTCTATGATCGAGCACTTGTATTCGAGCCCTCGAGGCCCCGGCTTGTATTATGATGCTTGTATGACTTATTTATGTTTTTAGAGTTGTGTTGTGATATCTTCCCGTGAGTCCCTGATCTTGGTCGTACACGTTTGCGTGCATGATTAGTGTACGATTGAATCGGGGGCGTCACATCCTGCCTCCCGTGGACGACTGTGATGCCGCGGAGGGCTCACCGCCCCTACAACTCCCACCGCTGGCCGGGCCATCCCTCTACTGACCCACACCCCCTGTTAATATACGGCGACAGCAGCCTCACACCGCAGCCGAACTAGTGAACCCTCATACTCCCCTTCGTGTGGGCATCCACTGTTGTGTCTTCCCCGGCTCCGAGTCGCCCCCTTCCTAGGCCTCGCCATCGTCCACCGCTTTGGTGCTCTCAGCACAGCGTGGTCAACGTGGTCAAGGAACAACTTCCATCGGACGTGGGCTGTACGTGGAGAGGCTGACAGCTGGGTCCACGACCGCAGCAAGGAAGTGCCTCCTTATTACGCGAAAATAATGATTCCTCCACCTGACAGTGGGGACCCACCAGACGGGCCACCGTATTTAGCAAAAAAAAAAGTTTCCCCCTGACTGCTGGGACCCACCAGCTACATCTTCGCACGCAAGGAAGTGCGTCCGGGCAAAAAAAATGATTCGCCCCCTGACTGCTGGGACCCACCAGCTACATCTTCGCACGCAAGGAAGTGCATCCGGGCAAAAAAATGATTTGCCCCCCTGACTGCTGGGACCCACCAGCTACATCTTCGCACACAAAGGAAGTGCGTCCGGGCAAAAAAAATGATTCGCCCCTCTGACTGCTGGGACCCACCAGCTACATTTTCGCACGCAAGGAACTGCCTGACAGTCGGGACCCACCTGGTCGAAGCGTACGTAGCGTTGTCATTCTGGTCGTGAACTTGTATGAACATATATACTGGTCGATGTAGAGGCACGCATGTGTCGTAGTATAGGCGCATATGTGTCGTAGTATAGGCGCGTACGTGTCGTAGTAGAGGCGCGCACGTAGCATGTACACGTACGTACATCGGCCAGGGTGCAAGAAAGAAAATACGGCCACGTATGTGTACATACGGGCGGGGTCTCGAATGCCTAGTCGCGCATACGTACGGCAAGGGCTCGTGTTCATGGGGAGGCAACGAAATGCGTCGTGTTCATGGGGAGGCAACGGAATGCGCCGTGTTCATTGGGAGGCAACGGAACGCGTGGGAGCCAACCGGCTTGGACGGAAGAGGCGATGGAAACGAGGCTGGCGTCTGCAGAAGCGGAGAAGCGGACCTCCTACGGTCAAACGGGGTCTGTTGATCGGGAGGGTGTGGCGTACCGCAAAATGGAGAAGCAGACCTCCTACGGTCGAAACAGGGTCTGTTGATCGGGAGGGTGTGGCGTCATCGCAAAGCGGATTTAAACGGACCTCCTACGATCGAAGCGGGTCTGTTCGCCGGGAGGGGTGTGGCGTGCCGCAAAATGGGACTCCACGGATCTTGTTCATCTCCACCGTCGACCTCCTCCGGCCTCCACGGGCTACCGTCGACCTCCTCCAGCCTCCACGGGTTCCTGTTCATCCAGCCTCCACCGCGCGCTACTCCAGCGGCTACTGTTCAACCACCCCTCCACCATCTACTGTTCATCCAGCCCTCCACACCACGGGGTCCTGTTCAACAACCCCTCCACGGCCACCCCTCCACCGTCTACTATTCATCCAGCCCTGCACACCACAGATTCCTATTCATCCAGAGGCAACGCCACCGCTCACTGTTCATCCAACCCCCGCATAGCGCTCCTTTGCTCATCGAGGCGGCATCGATCGGCTTGATTAGCGCGATGCGAAGAATCGCTCCATTGGGTTGAGTTAACAGCCATCGATCAATCGCTTGGGTTCAGTAACGCGTAGCTTGCAGTGCAATCGCTCGGGTTCAGTTAGAGCCCAACTCCTCGCTCGGGTTCAGTTAGAGCCAACGCTTCGCACACACGCACATACGTACGAGAGAAACGTGGACCTCTCAGCCCCCGACCTCCCACCATAACCGGCAATTCCCCGAAATTTTCCTCGCCCTCGCTTCTACCACGGTTTTTTCCGACATGGACGGCCCAAAGAATGTCATGTAGGTGCGTCTCCGGCCCGCCCAGGACGAAAAGCCCATTTTCTATCATGATTTTTTGTCATATAAGTAGGAGCCCACCACATCTATGATGATACCGGGTTTTGTCACAATTATCATCATAGAAGTGTCATATGTATGACAGAAAAAAAATTCGTTCGGCCCAAAATGTCACGGATGTGTCTTTTTTTGTAGTGATCTTGCTAAACCTATCAACCACCACAAAAACGGAATCACTCCCCCTCTAAGTGCGTGGTAATCCAAGAACAAAATCCATAGAAATATCTTCCCAAGGTGTACTAGGAATTGATAAAGGCGTATAAATTCCATGAGGGTTTAAACATGAATTAGCTTTGCAGCAGATCTCACAATGTAGCACGTAGCGTTCAACACCACGCCTCATCCTTGGCCAAAAGAAATGGTCAATGAGCACACTCTCAGTTTTCTTTGCTCCAAAATGTCCCATGAGACCACCAGCATGAGCCTCCTGCAAAAGCAACAAACAAACAGAGCAATCTGGAATGCACAACTTGTTAGCTCGAAATAAGAAACCATCATGCAAGTGAAACTTTTCCCGACCTTTCCGCTCACTACACTTTGAGTGTGGTTCAGCAAAATATGGGTCATTAGCATACAATTATTTGATGCTTTGCAGCCCAGGAATTTTAGTATCAAGTTGTGAGAGTAAAATATGGCATCTAGACAAAGCATCAGCAACAACATTATCTTTTTCTTTCTTGTGCTTTACAATATAGGGAAAAGATTCTATGAATTCACTCCATTTTGCATGTCTACGGTTCAATTTTTGTTGACCCCTAAGGTGCTTTAAAGATTCATGGTCCGAATGTATCACAAATTCTTTAGGCCACAAATAATGTTGCCATGTTCCCAAAGATCTCACAAGTGCACATAATTCTTTGTCATAAACTAAATAATTTAGAGTTGGACCACTTAGCTTCTCACTAAAATATGCAATAGGCCTAGCTTCTTGCATTAGTACGCATCCAATACGCACACCACTTGTATCACATTCTATTTCAAAAGTCTTACCAAAGTTGGGTAGTGCAAGCAATGGTGTGGATGTCAATTTTTCTTTCAGCTCTTAGAAGGCCTTCTCTTGTGCGTTTGCCCACTTGAAGGGAACATCTTTCTTGGTTATCTCATTCATTGGGGCAGCAATGGTGCTGAAGTCCTTCACAAACCGACAGTAAAAACCAGCAAGGCCATAAAGCTTTGTACTTGGCTTACATTTTGTGGAGGCATCCATTCACGATCGCTTTGACCTTCTCCTCATCTACCTCCACACCTTTACCCGAAACAACAAAGCCAAGAAACACAACTTTGTCTGTGCAGAATGTGCATTTTTCCTTGTTAGCATATAATCTCCCCTCTCTTAGGATAGCAAGCACACATCGGATGTGTTAAACATGTTCATCCAAAGTTTTGCTATAAATCAGGATGGCATCAAAGTAAACAACCACAAACTTGCCAATGAACATTCTAAGCACATGATTCATTAATCTCATGAAGGTACTAGGTGCATTTGTTAATCCAAATGGCATAACCAACCACTCATACAAACTAGATTTTGTTTTGAAAGCAGTTTTCCATTCAACGCCCTCTCTCATTCCTATTTGGTGGTAGCCACTTCACAAGTCATTTTTAGAAAAGATGGTGGTGCCACTAAGTTCATCAAGCATATCATCAAGCCTAGGTAAGGGGTGCCTATACCTCACGGTGATGTTGTTAATAGGCCTACAATCACAACACATTCTGGAAGATCCAACTTTTGTTGGTACTAAAAGAACGGGTACAGCACAAGGAGAGAGACTTTCCCTTACATAACCTTTGTTTAGTACGCCTTCAACTTGTCACTGAATCTCCTTGGTTTCCTTCGGGTTTGTGCGGCATTATGGTCGGTTCGGCAATGAGGCTCCTGGAACCAAATCAATTTGGTGTACAATGCCTCTTTGTGGTGGCATCCCTGGTGGTATTTCCTCGGGGAATACATCTTCTGTGGGGACCCCGACTCATAAGTTGTGATCACCGAATGCACATGTACAATGATCCCAGAGATCAATGCTCACTGAACACACAGAAGCTGAATAACAAGAGTCTTACATCCATACATACTGTTTTACACAAGTAGCACCATTATGGTCAAGTCTTGAGTATATCGTCGCAGCGGAAATCTTCGTCGATAACTTGGACCCATGCCATCTGCCTTAACCCTACAGGCATTCTGACTGGGAAGCGTCCTAGCCTGCATGTTCGTCATCGAAGTATACTTCATCATATCCTGTTCTTTCATGCCTGGTCAATGAAATAACCAGTGGCAAGCCAATGAGTAATTTGAATGTACTCGCAAGCAACCCATGTTTTGGTTCAAGATGTAACGATGCATGATATAGGTAAATTTTTGCAGAAAGCTAGTTTTGAGTGCAATGACATGTTCAACAACTTGTAAGACATGCATCAAGAGAATTCAAGTAACCATGAGGACAGGTTACTGAGATATCAACATAAATAGAGTGGGCACCAACCCAACATAAATAGAGTGGGCACCAACCCATCTCAAACATGTCGAGTCCTTTGACTTGACCCAAGTAGTTTTATCAACACACACACACACATGGTTGAAATCTCGGGCGTAGTTTAAGCAAAGACCGCCTAACTGTCCTTGACCGTGGACACGGCTATTCAATAGTTTTACACTCTGCGGAGGTTGCACACTGTACCCACAAGATCCGGGAACTTCCGTGTCATCCACGACCAGCGGTACCTCAAGTACCGGGGTAAGCACCCGATCACTACCTTTCCCTAGACGACACTAACATGGAGTCCACTCGATTGGTAGTAACCCCCGTGCCCAACATTTCACATATCATTTTCGTGGAGCCTTGCTCTCATATTCATCACATACCACCGGCACGGGGTACCAACGGTGTGTCCGGTGCCCCATAAAGATGGTCATGGCCGCCCTACCTGGCACGACCCCGTCCCGAGAGAGCGCACCAACAACTCTCCCGTCACTAGTAATGTGGGCTCCAAGCTAGTATCGGTCTAGGTACTCAACAATGCCCTTTCCCATATAAGGGTAGAGTGGTTGCGCATGTAAGGTTGGGACAGTCGACAAATCTTAAATCTAATCCGTTTTCGAAAACAACACACACACTTGCCTCGGTACACCACTTCGTCATCAAGTGGTCACCCATCTCATCATCTCCCTCGGGCATAAGTGGCACCCGACGGGGTTTTCGAAAAGTCTTTTGAAAAAACTTTGCCTCCTTCACCATGCATAAACCCATCCCTTTTTGCGTAGCATCTACATTAGCATCCTATCTACTCCCATCGGCATAACCCTCATAAGAAGGTAGGGTCATGCACAATGCAAGTATCAACGAGAAAGTTCGGGGGCAAGCCATCAAGTGGTTACCACCTCATCATGATTCCGATGCAGCAATAATAAAGAGCTATATGACATGCATAAAAAGGGTTTCATAGACATGGTCAAAGGGCTGCTTGCTGTTATAACGAAGTCTTGAGGTCTTCAAATATCCCTGGTCAAACTCCGAGCATTCCGTCTACTTCGTCAACTATCGTCGAAAGCAAGCATAATAAGCAACCCAACAAGGCAGGAAATAAAAGTGCTCTAAAATATGAGTTGGACTTTTCTAGGATACCTCTGGTCACATGAGGGATGACCAAAGTGGTTTCATTAGGATTTGATCAATGGACATCTCTGAACATTTTGATATGGTGGAATCAAGGGGTTTATGGATTTGCAAGAAGTGTACAGAAATATATTTTTCAAAAATGAGCAAAGGCACCCATTTAACAAAGGATGATTTTAGAAGCGTCTAGGAATTGGTTTCACTGGATTTGGAGTTCAAATGAATTTCCTATGAATTTGCAAAGTTGGCTATATATAAAGAAATAGACTATTATTTCAGGTGATACAGAAAGTACTAGTAAAAATGTTCAAAAACTAAGTTTTGAACTTATAGACATCTAGGATTTTGAATCATGGGATTTGGATCAAAAATGGGCTCTCTGTGATTTTCTAAAGTTCATCACAGAAATGGAAAAATGGGGTTTTGATAAATATTTGTGAAGAAAATCTTTATGGAAAAATGTGCAAGTTGCACCATGTGATAGATCAGGAATTTATGAACTGTTAGAAATTTGAATCATCAAATTTGGAGATAATATGAATATTCTATGGATTTTAGAAGTTCATTGGGAAAAAGAAAAAGGGAAAAAGGCTTTAACCTTATCTCGCGCTACCGGGCGAGAGTTAACAGATTAGGCGGCCCAGTGTTCGGCTGCCTGCTTGAGGGCCACATCGGAGGCGTATTCGTGAAAATCGCCTTGGAGGGAGACGGCAACAACGCCAAACCGTCTCCACTTAAATGGGTGGGGTCCGCCCACCGGTCACCAACGAGCGGGGCCCGGCTCAGTTGTCTCCTACCTCCCGCTCGAGCAGGCGAGGCGGGAGGCGAGGCCGAGCGGCACCAGCGCTCACCCCAGCGGCACGGGCCACCTCCGGGCGCCCGGCACACGGAGGACTCAGCAGGCCATGGGCAAGCCCGTCCATGTGCAGCACGACCGCGGGGAGCCAGGGAAGAGGAGGGCTTCGGGTGCGGCGGACCGGGGTTGACGGCGGGTTCGGCAAGGCGAGGAAGGAATGGGGAGGAGTGGAGGGAGCACGGGAGGGGCTCGTGGCGGCAGTGGTGGCGCTCTAGCGGTCGAGAGGAAGGAGGAGGAGAGATGGGCGCGAATTTAGGCGGATTCCGGCGGCTCGGCTCCGGCCATGGTGGGTCTTTGGAGGGCACGAGAGGGAGGGGAGGCTGTCCAGAGGTCTCTGGGGAAGATAGAGCGAATGGAGCCCAGGAGGAGGGGCTCGGGATGGTTGTTTAAGGTGGGGTGACGGTGCACCGTGGGCGGCGTCCATGGCCACGGCCTAGGCGATGCTGGAGGCCGAATTAGCACACTCGGCCATGTCCGGGTGTTCGTGGGCGTGGACTACTCCCAGGAGGAGAAGAGAGGAGCGGGAACGCGGCAGCGGGTCTCCGCCGTGGCCCGGCCGACCGGCCTTCGGGCGGCGTTCTGTCTGCACGCGAGGAGAGCCGAGAGGGAGAGAGAGGAGGGGCGACAGGTGCCGTGCACTGGACGTCGAGGTGACCTCGGGGACACGAGGGGAGGCCCTAGGTGGCCGGGGCGGTTGGAATGGGGCGGCTACAGCGGGAGTGCTGTGGCGCGCTCCAGCGCCTAAATGGCATGCCATGGCATTAAGAAAGGGGAGGGCGGCCACTTGTGTCGATAGTGCCGGGAGGTATTAGGATAGCAGGGGAAGCCTTGGATGCCTTGTGGAACCAATGGAGTGAGGAGGAGGTGAGAAAGAGAGAAAAGGAGCTGTCCAGAGAGGAGAGAGAGATTTTTCCCTCCAATAAGTGAGCTGTGGTCTTGCCATTGCTACTAGAGGTAAAAGGGGCTAGGAGGAGCTGTGGTAAAATTTGAGCTCCCCAAGAATAGTGGAAGGGGTCAAAATAGTGATTTTGCAAAATGCGGAAGGTGTTTGATAATGGTTTGGGCAAGCAAATGAACTTTAATTTCCATGAGACTTAACAGGATGGAATGGCACATAGAAGTAGGGTGTTCCACCAAGTTTGAGCTCATTTGGGCAAAGTGGCCAATGTAACTTTGGTAAACCCTAGAAATTGGCAGAAATGGCTTTACCAAGATTTAGTCATGCAAATCAATTCTCCTTGATGCACCACTTGGTGTAGTGTCATCATTTGAGGATTTGAACATGTCCACAAAAATTCAGATAAAAAGGACACACTTGGCAATGTAGAGTTGTTCAAATTTGGTTACAGTCGAGAAAGGGTTTTGGGGAACTTTGATCAAGTTAACTTGTTCTCCAACTTGTGCCATTTGGTCTAGATGCATTATTAGACCATTTGAGCATGTTCACAAGGTTTGAGAATATTTGGACATGTTTGGCAATGTAAAGTTTCTCAAACTTCAAAATGGACAGAAATGGTTTTGAGGGTATTTGATGATGTTATCTTGTTCTCCAAGTCATGAGACTTGGCAAGATCATCTAATATGTCATATGTGACATGCTAGAATTTCCTTGGAATATTTGGAGAATATTTCCTTTGTAAATATTTCAAAATCTTGAAATATCCAGAAAGGGTTTTTGAGGGATTTGACCAATATTTTGAACATGACCATGTGTTGAAACTCTTATATATGGACAATATATGTCCTATGAGTTTCCCTAAATTTTGTCAAATATTTTTGAAGCAATAAAAATAATTTTTCCCTATTAAAGACCATTTATGGACTTAAGAAAAAGATTTTAAATAAAATAGGAAAATAACCTTTAAAATTATATTTTTGTGGTTTCAGGGCATCCTATATCTAATAGGAGTCAAATATATTTTTAGAAAGATTTTTCCTGCCCTTAATTAAGTACTTGCAGTGCAAACCTCAATTTAGGGGTTTTTGAAAAACTAATTTTAGAAAATACTTTTTGGCCAAATCATTTTTGTAAGAAAATATTTTTATGTCCTATACACATGGCATGATCATTGGTTCAAGAGTTTGGAGCAAGGAGATGAAGTATAGGAGTTGGAGGATTTATTTGATTTTTAGAGCACTTGCAAACAACAGACAAACATTCAATCAAAGCAAAGACAAAACACTCAAAAGTTTTTGTCAAACCACATTTTATCATGATTTATTAGCTTAAGTGTTGTGGCATGAAAATCAGGGTGTGACAGACCTACCCCCCTTACAAGAATCTCGTCCCCGAGATTCCCAGACTAGGCGCGGAAAGGAGTATGGAAACTTGGATTCGGGGTAGTCTTCACGTCCTCATCTTCTGCTTCCGTGTAGTGCTCCATTGAGCTTGAAGTACTTGCTGGTGTGGCTTCGTGTATGACGTTCCTCTTGATCCAGGTTGCTAATGGGTAGCTCGCGGTAGGTTAGATTGGGCTAGGGGTTGATGGCTTGGTGGTCAATGTCCTCGTAGAGATCGGGCAAGTCAGGAAGTTAGAAATGTTTCCGGAGTGGTGTCGTGTGGAAAGACATTGTGCACAGTGGGTGAGTGAGGTGGTAACTCTAGTTGGTATCTGTCCTCTCTTCATCTCGTAGTGATCTCGGAGGGGGTTGTCAAATCTTGGAGTGATCTCGAAGGGAGCCGATGAATCTTGGTGTGGGTCCCCTTGTCATGGGAATGCTTGGTTCCTCCGAGAGAAGTGGCTTGTAGGTACACCTGGTCTTCGAGGCGGAAGCTTACTTCTTGAAGGTGGTGGTGGGTGTAGTGCTTCCTCCTTGGCATGGCGGTCTTCAAATGTTCCTTGACTAGCTGAACGGCTCTTCTTCTGTCTTCAGGTGGACAGGTAGGTCACCAAATGATGATGAGAATTATCTTGTCTAAGCACTCCATGAGATCTATGGGGTGCGTAAAGTGGGTGAGGCATTGGTGGTGGCCATGGTTGAGCATTGGCCAAGGTCTTATGATCTAGAACCAAAGCCGGTGGTCATGATCTGACCATGTTATGGCTTGGTAGGGCTTAAGGGTTTCAAGGATTCTAGTGTGCGAATGAACATTTATCATCCTATCTTTAAGCATGGTTTCTGAGATGCCAATAGTCTATCTAGTCCTTTAAACAAATCACATCATATCACTGACAGCATCGTTTCGTATAGGCCAACTCCAATCATCACTCATGTTATTCATATCCTCATGACTCCCAAGAGGAGGTCTAACAACATCATATATGTCTACGATCCCCAAACTCATATGTATGTCTACCCCTAAAAATCCATGGGTAGAACATATAAGCTACTAAGCTTGAACGTGACAATCCAAGTGCTCAGCCTATTTTTCCAAGGTCCATGCTAGTGCATCTCTATCCTAAGGAAACACGTCGTATGCCACTCCAGGATCTTGTTTTCTTCCTATGAATCAACTCCAACAACCCGTTAACTTCCATCAATCACTACACGATCCATTAATTCCACAAATCCAATGTCTATGGTGTTCCATATGATCTCCTAATGTTCCTATAATCCCCAGATACTTGGAAAGGCTATCTCTACTATAGTCAGTCCACCAATTCCCATTATCATGGTCAAGTAAACTCCAAGGTCAGGCTTATATAGATTTCTAAATCAACTCCGACAATTAGTCCAATCTCCAATTTATCATCCACCGAGAAACATGGTATCACGATCGAGATCATTAGTCTAAATCCAATTTACTCCGAACCATGTAGACATGCTCAGCATCTATATTCAACTAGAATCACCTACTTAAATCCAAATCTCTTGTCCAACGAGATTTCCTACATGTTCCCCCAAGTCATTGTCGTAATATCAACTGTCTCCTAACAATCTCCCATGGCTAAGTTAAATCCAAATACTTCCAAGAATTCAAGCTTGCGATCATGATTGTCTTATAAATCCAATTTACTCAGGGGTAACGAAAGCTATGCTACTCTATATTCATGATCCCACCAAGTTCATCTACCAACATCTAAGCCTCATAATCAACCAAATAGTCTCATATAATTCCTCAAGTCATTGGTATAAACTCATCAAGTCATTTGTCCTCTGTTCCTATATCCTCAAATTCGTCTTCCCTATGGCATCATCGGTTTTGGTGCTATCTTAGGAAGATAATGTGCTCGTTCACTATGTCCACTAGTTCCATAATGAACCCGGTGATAAGCAAGGTTACGGAGGCTTAACGGTTCTCTTGCAATTCCGTAGGTTAAGCTCATGGTTAAGGTTTCGAGCTGGGGTATCTCGTGAAGTCTCGTAGGGTCTAGGGATGGGTTCTAGTCTTGAGGGGAAACCACAACTCTAAGGGGTTGCACTAGGTCGAGGAGGTTGTAGCAAAAGTCTTCAGTGCTTGTTGGTCGCCGAAGCAGATTTCTTGGTGCATCTTGTCTTGCTGGTCTTCAGTTGAGGAGAAAGAGACGAGAGGGAAAAGTAGCACTGAGGAGGTGGGATGCCTAAAGGGGGTTCTATAGTGCAGGTGCAAACAAACAAGTGCCAGAAGGGGCCAAACACAAACAACAAAATAAGGCAGGTGATATAGTTGCGTACTTGTTACCTAGGGCAAAAAGGGCGACTGATATCAAAAACACAGACAAATAAAAACAAGCAACACACAATCATGGTTCTACTCGAACCATCATACGGACTCGACTGCTCATAGGGGGTACACGACTCATCCTACCCTAGGGGTTCTCGGACTCCATAGTCGTGCCTTGTGCCTCATGCGATCTTCGAGTTTCCTTAGGTGTCGCTACATCTCTTGTTTGAAACGATCTGGGTTGAGCCTGAAGAATCTTCGACAACTTCTTTCCTGTTGAAGTGATGGGGCGAAGGTGGCTCCTCTTAACTGGCATTGACTTGATCTTCTGTTATCTTCTTAATCATGGCGACCACTTTTGCCTTTTTAGGGTGTTGGCGGTTCCAGGTGGCACTCCTTTATGCAATGACATTAACAAGGCATAATAGAGGCCCAATCTGTTAGACACATTGTTGACAATATCGTCACCGAGAGCGGGGGATGAAGAGAACCGTTTTCCTGCTCACAATAGTGAGGCGGACCAAATGGCTAGGTTCTCATCCGCCGGCGGTTGCCGATACAACAACGGTAGTGACAGGGTTACCCTATTAGCGATGTATATCATGATCTTGCATAACCTATGCCCTGATCGTCGTAGGCTAAGGTTGCATTATCTTGGGGCAGTGTCAAGGGTGTCACCATCTCCTGGGTCTTCAGGTCCTCATTCCTCGAGGATGCATCTTCTGTTGGTATCGTCTTGTTGTGATGTCGCCAATCTTATGTTCAGGAGATGTGGGTGAATGTCTGGCAAGGCATTTTCATTCTTGATTATCCACGAGGATTACAAGGAATCCAGTGGTTAGGGGCATAAGGGTTCTAGCGACCAAAGGTTTTGAAGGGGAAGAGATCGATAATGAAAGTATACCTTAGTTTTCGAAAAACTGAGAAGGGAAGAGAAGTACAGATAGTTTTGAAAACTAGTAGTAGTTTTGGAAATAGTTTTACCCTAACTAACGACCATGCTAACTAAGGCTTCCTACAGTCAGGATGGCTCTGATACCAGCTCTGTGGGGACCCCGACTCATAAGTCGTGATCACCGAATGCACATGTCTGATGATCCCGAGATCAATGCTCACCGAACATCTGAAGCTGAATAACAAGAGTCTTACATCCATACATACCGTTTTACACAAGTAGGACCATTATTGTCAAGTCTTGAGTATATCGTCATGCGAAATCTTCGTCGATAACTTGGACCCATGCCATCTGCCTTAACCCTACAGGCATTCTGACATTGGGAAGCGTCCTAGCCCGCATGTTCGTCATCAAGTATACTTCATCATATCCTGTTCTTTCATGCACGGTCAATGAAATAACCAAGGGCAAGCCAATGAGTACTTTGAATGTACTACAAGCAACCCATGTTTTGGTTCAAGATGTAACGATGCATGATATAGGTAATTTTTTGCAGAAAGCTAGTTTTGAGTGCAATGACATGTTCAACAACTTGTAAGACATGCATCAAGAGAATTCAAGTAACCATGAGGACAGGTTACAGATATCAACATAAATAGAGTGGGCACCAACCCAACATAAATAGAGTGGGCACCAACCCATCTCAAACATGTCGAGTCCTTTGACTTGACCCAAGTAGTTTTATCAACACACACACACACACACATGGTTGAAATCTCTGGACGTAGTTTAAGCAGCACCGCCCAACTGTCCTTGACCGTGGACACGGCTATTCGAATAGTTCTACACTCTGCAGAGGTTGCACACTGTACCCACAAGATCCGGGGAACTTCCGTGTCATCCACGACCCGCGGTACCTCAAGTACCCGGGGTAAGCACCCGATCACTACCTTTCCCTAGACGACACTAACATGGAGTCCACTCGATTGGTAGTAACCCCCGTGCCCAACATTTCACATAGCATTTTCGTGGAGCCTTGCTCCCATATTCATCACATACCACCGCACGGGGTACCAACGGTGTGTCCGGTGCCCCATAAAGATGGTCATGGCCGCCCTACAGCACGACCCCGTCCCGAGAGAGCGTACCAACAACTCTCCCGTCACTAGTAATGCGGGCTCCAAGCTAGTATCGGTCTAGGTACTCAACAATGCCCTTTCCCATATAAGGGTAGAGTGGTTGCGCATGTAAGGTTGGGACAGTCGACAAATCTTAAATCTAATCCGTTTTCGAAAACAACACACACACTTGCCTCGGTACACCACTTCATCATCAAGTGGTCACCCATCTCATCATCTCCCTCGGGCATAAGTGGCACCCGACGGAGTTTTCGAAAAGTCTTTTGAAAAAGCTTTGCCTCCTTCACCATGCATAAACCCATCCCTTTTTGCGTAGCATCTACATTAGCATCCTATCTACTCCCACCGGCATAACCCTCATAAGAAGGTAGGGTCATGCACAATGCAAGTATCAACGAGAAAGTTCGGGGGCAAGCCATCAAGTGGTTACCACCTCATCATGATTCCGATGCAGCAATAATAAAGAGCTATATGACATGCATAAAAAGGGTTTCATAGACATGGTCAAAGGGCTACTTGCCTGTTGTAACGAAGTCTTCGAGGTCTTCAAATATCCCTGGTCCAACTCCGAGCATTCCGTCTACTTCGTCAACTATCATCAAAAGCAAGCATAATAAGCAACACAACAAGGCAGGAAATAAAAGTGCTCTAAAATATGAGTTGGACTTTTCTAGGATACCTCTGGTCACATGAGGGATGACCAAAGTGATTTCATTAGGATTTGATCAATGGACATCACTGAACATTTTGATATGGTGGAATCAAGGGGTTTATGGATTTGCAAGAAGTGTACAGAAATATATTTTTGAAAAATGAGCAAAGGCACCCATTTAACAAAGGATGATTTTAGAAGCATCTAGGAATTGGTTTCACTGGATTTGGAGTTCAAATGAATTTCCTATGAATTTGCAAAGTTGGCTATATATAAAGAAATAGACCATTATTTGAGGTGATACAGAAAGTACTAGTAAAAATGTTCAAAAACTAAGTTTTGAACTTATAGACATCTAGGATTTTGAATCATGGGATTTGGATCAAAAATGGGCTCTCTGTGATTTTCTAAAGTTCATCACAGAAATGGAAAAATAGGGTTTTGATAAATATTTGTGAAGAAAATCTTTATGGAAAAATGTGCAAGTTGCACCATGTGATAGATCAGGAATTTATGAACTGTTAGAAATTTGAATCATCAAATTTGGAGATAATATGAATATTCTATGGATTTTAGAAGTTCACTGGGAAAAAGAAAAAGGGAAAAAGGCTTTAACCTTATCTGGCGCGCTGGGCGAGAGTTAACAGTTGGGCCGGCCCAGCGGCTCGGCTGCACGCGCGCAGGGGCCACGTCGGAGGCGTATTCGTGAAAATACGCCTTCGCGTGAGGGAGACGGCAACACCAAACCGTCTCCACTTAAACCGGTGGGGTCCGCCCACCGGTCACTCGACAGCGGGGGCCCGGCTCAGTTGCCTCCTACCTCCCGCCGAACAGAGCGAGGCGAGGCGGGCGAGGCCGAAGCACCACCGGCGCCACCCCGGCGGCACGGGCCACCTCGGGCGCCCGGCACACGGAGGACTCAGCGGCCATGGCAAGACTTGTCCATGTGCAGCATGACCATGGGAGCCAGGGAAGAGGAGGGCTTGGTGCGGCGGACCGGGGTTGACGCCGGGTTCGGCAAGGCGAGGAAGGAACGGGAGGAGTGGAGGGAGCACGGAGGGGCTCGTGGCGGCAGTGGTGGCGCTCTAGCGCAGTCGGAGGGAAGGAGGAGGAGAGATGGGCGCGAATTTAGGCGGATTCAGACGGCTCGGCTCCGGCCATGGTGGGTGCCGGAGGCACGAGAGGGAGGGGAGGCTGTCCAGAGGTCTCTGGGGGGAAGATAGAGTGAATGGAGCCGGAGGAGGGGCTCGGGATGGTTGTTTAAGGTGGGGTGACGGTGCACCGTGGACGGCGTCCATGGCCATGGCCTAGGCGATGCCGGAGGCCGAATTGGCACACTCGGCCATGTCCGGGGTGTTCGTGGGCGTGGACTACTCCCAGGAGGGGAACAGAGGGAGCAGGAAACGCGGCAAAGCGGGTCCCCGCCGTGGCCAGCGACTGGCGCGCTCGGGCGGCGTTCTGTCGGAGGGGGGCGACAGGGTGCCATGCACTGGACGTCGAGGTGACCTCGGGGGGCACGAGGGGGAGGCCCTAGGTGGCCGGAGGCGGTAGGAATGGGGCGGCTACAAGGGAGTGCATCAGAAGCGCTCAAGCACCCAAATGGCATGCCATGGCATTAAGAAAGGGGAGTGGGCGCGGCCACTTGTGTCCAGTAGTGCCAGGAGGTATTAGGATAGCAGGGGGAAGCCTTGGATGCCTTGTGGAACCAATGGAGTGAGGAGGGAGGTGAGAAAGAGAGAGAAAGTAGCTGTCTAGAGAGGGAGAGAGAGATTTTTCCCCTCCAATAAGTGAGCTGTGGTCTTGCCATTGCTACTAGAGGTAAAAGGGGGCTAGGAGGAGCTGTGGTAAAAATTTGATCTCCCCAAGAATAGTGGAAGTGGTCAAAATAGTGATTTTTGCAAAATGCCAGAAGGTGTTTGATAATGGTTTGGGCAAGCAAATGAACTTTAATTTCCATGAGACTTAACAGGATGGAATGGCACATAGAAGTAGGGTGTCACCAAGTTTGAGCTCATTTGGGCAAAGTAGCTAATGTAACTTTGGTAAACCCTAGAAATTGGCAGAAATTGGTTTACCAAGATTTAGTCATGCAAATCAATTCTCCTTGATGCACCACTTGGTGTAGTGTCATCATTTGAGGATTTGAACATGTCCACAAAAATTCAGATCAAAAGGACACACTTGGCAATGTAGAGTTGTTCAAATTTGGTTCAGTCGAGAAGGGTTTTGGGGAACTTTGATCAAGTTAACTTGTTCTCCAACTTGTGCCATTTGGTCTAGATGCATTATTAGACCATTTGAGCATGTTCACAAGGTTTGAGAATATTTGGACATGTTTGGCAATGTAAAGTTTCTCAAACTTCAAAATGGACAGAAATGGTTTTGAGGGTATTTGATGATGTTATCTTGTTCTCCAAGTCATGAGACTTGGCAAGATCATCTAATATGTCATATGTGACATGCTAGAATTTCCTTGGAATATTTGGAGAATATTTCCTTTGTAAATATTTCAAAATCTTGAAATATCCAGAAAGGGTTTTTGAGGGATTTGACCAATATTTTGAACATGACCATGTGTTGAAACTCTTATATATGGACAATATATGTCCTATGAGTTTCCTAAATTTTGTCAAATATTTTGAAGCAATAAAATAATTTTTCCTATTAAAGACCATTTCTGG
The DNA here is from genome assembly GCA_021437245.1 of Aegilops speltoides. Lineage (NCBI taxonomy): Eukaryota > Viridiplantae > Streptophyta > Magnoliopsida > Poales > Poaceae > Aegilops > Aegilops speltoides. The sequence goes on along the minus strand of JAHHZJ010000965.1, from coordinate 58,611 downwards.
ACTTAAGAAAAATATTTTAAATAAAATAGGAAAATAACCTTTAAAATTATATTTTTGTGGTTTCTGGGCATCCTATATCTAATAGGAGTCAAATATATTTTTAGAAAGATTTTTCCTGCCCTTAATTAAGTACTTGCAGTGCAAACCTCAATTCGGGTTTTTGAAAAACTAATTTTAGAAAATACTTTTTGGCCAAATCATTTTTGTAAGAAAATATTTTTATGTCCTATACACATGGCATGATCATTGGTTCAAGAGTTTGGAGCAAGGAGATGAAGTATAGGAGTTGGAGGATTTATTTGATTTTTAGAGCACTTGCAAACAACAGACAAACATTCAATCAAAGCAAAGACAAAACACTCAAAAGTTTTTGTCAAACCACATTTTATCATGATTTATTAGCTTAAGTGTTGTGGCATGAAAATCAGGGTGTGACATCTTCATACCCCCTGCAAAATTTCAACAGCAACACTAGGAGTGGTAGAGGATAATTCATTAGTAGAAAGAAAGGTGTCATTGTACAAAAGTACAAGAACACGGAATTGGGTTCTCTCAATTCTCTCATGTCCCTTTTCCTTGCCAACATAACTAATCCCTATTTTTCCCATGTCTTGGTCAATATAAGTTGTGGGGTTTTATTTGGCTTTGGATTCTCTCGCTCACTATGTTGGTGGATGAAACTCAAGTGTTTCTCGCTCACTCTCTCTTTCTTTTTCACATCATCCATCGGTATTTCTTCAGGTGTCAAAGGGAGCAAAGATATGCGTTCTCCCTCGTATTGGAAAGAGAGACGATTAGGACTGCCGCTGATTTGCATGTCACGATCATACAACCAAGGTTTTCCCAATAGCAATTGGCACGCTTGCATTGGCACCACGTCTCATTCCACTTGATCTCGGTACTTCCCAATGGAAAACTGAACGGTGACTATGTTGCTTACTCGAAGTGTACCACAATCATTGAGCTATTGCATCTTATATGGACTTGGGTGCCTTCTTTGTTTCGGTCCCAATTTCTCTACCAAATCTGAACTTGCAATGTTGTTGCAGCTGCCATTGTCAATTATAATTCCACAAACCTTCTCTTTGATGGTGCCAGAATTGTGTAAAATATTATGTCGCTGCCCTTTCTCTTCTCTAACTACATTGAGACTAAGCACATGATGGGAAACAAAGCAATCTCCCATGTCGGCTTGAATATCACAACAACTTTTCTCACTTTCTTCATCCTCATGCTCACCCGGTGCTCCACTATCTTCACGTTCACTCTCAGATTCCCATTTACCTTGTTCATTGATAAATAGAACTCTCTTGTTTCAACATTCAGCAGAAATGTGACCATGCCATCCAGCACTCAATATCTTGGCTTCAAGATGAGGGTACAACCGTGGGGTTAGAAGTACTTCCAACAGCAGAAGGAGCACGCTTGTCAACATTCCTAGGAGCTGGTGATGATGCCGATGAAGCCGTTGTTCACCGGTTGGCAGTAGGATGTGAAGTATGCTGAAACTGAGAACCACCATGAGAGGCACTCGGCTGCAACTTTTGCCATGGTGTAGTGGTGCAGTTATGAGATATTCGTCCATGACCACTCAGCTGCACCTTCCTCTCCTTGTGCTTTGCTTGCTCCAGAATATCTTGTAGAGTGTTATAGGGAAACATCTCCACAAAATCTGAAATTTCATTGTTGAGACCATGCAAAAATCTTGCCATCTTCGACTCCTCATGTTCATGAACATGCGCACGAACCAGCAACAATTCCACCTCTTTATAGTACTCATTCACCGTGTGCGTACCTTGGTTGAGGAGCTGCAATCCGTTTCGGAGATCTCTTTGATATTGTGAAGGAACAAACCTTCGCCTCTTTGCTTGTTTCATCTCTTCCCAAGTGTCAATGTGGTCACGGCCTAGCAGCAGCTGGTTTTTTTGTAGTTGGTTCCACGAAGTGAGTGCATAACCAGAAAACTCAACACAAGCAAGGTTTACTCTCTTCGGATCAGCAAGGTTATGGATACAAAAAATCTGATCACACTGCTCTTCCCAATCAAAATATGCATCGATGTCTTCTTTTCCTGTGAACATGGGGACGTGCAACTTGATTCTTGCTATGTCATATGGGCCATCTTGATCACAACGTTCTGCACAACGCCCATCTTCAGCAGCACGACGGTGTGGGACACCATCATAATCATCAAAATAATCTCCAAGACCATGAGCAACACGCTCATGAGGGTCATAGTAGTGCCCGCGAGGACCATGTCCTCGGCCTCGAAGTTGTCCTCCTTGTTGCCCTCCATGAGCAGCATCACCACGCCCACGAGCAGTAGCCACATGTCCACCATAGTTGTTGTTATCATCCACCAAGGCACCGTCAACAGCAGCATGCACGGAATTCTCATCCCCATCTTCCTTAGGTGGGTCAATAGGGTGCTGTCGGTGTCGAACCTTATCGCCACCTGCAGGAGGTCGCTCGTGAAACATCCTTCCAAGGTCTCGAACCATGTTTCATAATTCCTGAAAATCAGCACGTGTGACCGGGGCATCTTCTTCCCCGTGGTTTTCTCCACGAACACTCGATCTAGATCATGCCATGTTAGTAAGGCCAAAAGTGGAATAAGATAATTTTGTGGAATCACACAATCTCACGGCTTACTCACCAAATTTCTTACGAGTTCAAAATGGGGCTTGTGCTGAAATCAAGTTGATGCAAACTAAGAAAATGTGGGGATCAATCTATTGCACTTTTGCACCAAGATTGAACAACACACAAGCTTCTGAAATATTTCTACCCAACTGAAACATTTGGATCTTACACAACAATTTATTTTTCTCTCTTGACTTTTTTTCTGCCACTTTTTTCTTGATTTTTTTGCCACTCTTTTTTTCTCTTTTTTCAAAGCACAACAACCAAATCTGAAAGCAATTACGAAGATGAACTTGGTGCAGATCTAAAAGATGAAGAACATGCAAGGTATCCAACAACAAGATCTCAGCACCAACAAGGCTTAGATTTATTTTTGGTGGGGCTTTGGACTTCTAGGATAGAGAATATAGCAAGAAAAACACTGGACCTAAAGGGATGATAGCAAGATAAACTTGATAACAGATCCTACCATGTCCACGAAGGCTCTGATGCCAGATGATAGGTGGGAACCCGCTGAACGAGTTCACTCCCGAGGGTGGCCCGATCGTCACGTTGTAGGATCGAATCGAAAGGGATAACTAGCTGCAAGTAGCCGAGATAACTAGCTTTATACCTGCCAAGGTTGGATGCAAAGCATACATTGAGGATGGCTGATCGAAGCTATAAGAACTCCAACCCGCTGTCCGAACAATCGCAGAACCACAAACCGGGACTAATCCACACAAAACGGCCGTAACCGTAGAGCCCGAACTAGGGGGAACTAGAGGCTCCTTCTCACGAATCCGAATGAACTCACAAGAGCAAAGGTAGCAAGATCTCTTGGATCTCTCTAGCAGTCTTGTTGCGTAAGCTTGTAGCCGAATGGTTTGATAAAAGGTTCCCACAAGGATGGGGGAGATGGGGTTTTATAGCAGGGACAACCCACTTAGCTAGGTGTGAAAATGGTTTCAAAAGTAAGTAGGTTTGCATGGCTTCCTTGGGGGAATAAACAGTCATCTTTGGGAGTTGTTGGAGAGCTCCTTGAAAATTCGTGAAGCTTTGACAGCATGGACACCTTCCACGAGAATGACTACAACTTTTAACTCACAACTCCAAATGATGTGCGGTTTTTTGAATTGGAAAGATAATTTGATGTAGCTTCTGGTGATATACTGCTATGGTCCCGTATCTCCACCATATGGTTGTGGCACAGTGAAACACCATATGGTTGTGATACCTAAGTTCAACCAAATACAATGGGGATGAAAGTATAGTTGTGCCATGAAGGCTACAAGGTAAACTTAAGTTAGCGTTCATCTGGTCGCTTATTTGTTTGGCGCGGCTTCTTGTGATTGGACCTATAATTATTGGAGACTTGTCGATGGTTGTGGTGTCCTCGTCACAATGGGTAGTGTATGGGTAGGTAAAACCTCCTCTTGCCCAAACCCATACCCATAGGAACGTTCTATACCAACCCATGTCAAGACCCATGGGCACAAATTGACACCCATGCCCACACCCATCGGTTATCCTATACCCAATGGGTATCCAATAAATGGTACAACAAATAGCATTTAAATTTTAAAGAAGTACATAAATGAGTGTAAAATTCAAGTGATGATGGGTGATCAATCTAGTACCAATTCCAACCGACAAGGGATTAAGATAAGGTTGGTGGAAGCCGGCATAGTGGAAGGCAACGGCGGGAACTGGGGTTTGCTAGTTCGAAAGTTGGAAGAGAGCGTGTTGGTGATGAGTCAAGATTTCATCATTTCGAGGAGTCACATAGGACATACGAGGAGTGTGATCTGGTTGTTGGGATCCTATTAGCTATGATTGGTTTAGGGAATAAGGAATTAAGAGTTGGGCAATAGGAGTTGGATGTAGACCCCGCTTATCATATGAGTTATTTTCATTTATTAATATTTTCTGGGTATCCATTGGGTTACTCATGGGCGCAATCTCATACTCATGCCCTACTCATATATTTTGCGGGTATGGATACCCATTACCCATGGGTACAAAATCTTGCCAGGTCTTGCCCATGCTCACTATTTTCAGGTAGGGTACCCACGTATATCCATACCCGTGGGCGAAATTGTCATCCCTATTTATTGAAGAAAGAAAATTAAAGAAGGAGAAACAAAAATGAGAAAAACTATTTACATGGGAAAGCACCCGACAAGCAAAAGAAGAATCGAGAAATATTTTTGGGTTTTCTTTTTAATACTACAACTAATTAAGCAAGAAATAAAAATAAACAAGAAGCAAGAAATATTTTTGGATTTTCTCAAAGTTTTTCAAACACACAAGCGAGAAAACAAGAAGATAAATCTCGCATGGACAATAAAATGAAAAAGTGTGGACACCGTCAACTGGAATGAAATGTGTGAACATGAACGTAGTGTCGGTGGAAACATGTACTCCCACAAGCTTAGGCTTTTGGCCTAGCTTGGTAATCACCATCCACGGCTTGCATAGTAGTCAGAGTGATAGCTCACGGAGGCTCTTAGTGCAGCCTCCTCAGCCCACCGAGTTGTCTCAGTCTGCGCCTTGTACGAGCGGGCCTCGCTCTCAAGAACATAATGTCTTCTTTTGCTATGAAAATCAAATAGAGAAGGCGTGGGCAAAACAATAGGCACAACGATTTCTTTATTGAACCTCAAGTTATAAGTACAATAAGTGATTTTTCCCTTAAGGAACTTTGGCGCTTCATGGCCTCAAAGTCTAAGTACTGAGTAGGTGAGATGGGGTCATAAGGCAGAGGTGTAACACCAACCTCTTTAGCTAAACAAAAATCATAAATTCCACCATAAAAATAACCACTACCAGCGTTGTGCTGCAACCTTCGTGCAACAATCGCTCCAAGATTATAGCGTTTAATTCCAGTCAGAGTAATGTATATGAGGCTCAATTTAGGAGCACATGGTGTACTATAATCTTGCTTGCCTACGGTGCATTTGTCATTAAAGAGTGCAAAGTACTGAATTGATGGGAAGTGAATAATTTTTATTCTACCTTGTGTCACTCCTCTATCACCGTAGCAAAGGCTAGTCAAAAGTGACTCATACTCAGATCTTGGTGGCTTGTATAGTGAACCCCAATATGGAATTTTCAGGCATCACAGAACAGACCTAGAAGCATGGTAAATGGTCATCATAAAGGCTAAACCAAAATCTAGACTCACGAGGAAAATATTTAAATTTCTTAGTAAACGTTTCTGTGAGATTAAGATGCTAGATGCATTTATCTTCAATGTAGGGGCCGAGCTTGGCGTTGTGAACATATTGATCAAATTCTTCCTTAATGCCTACGCTGACCATGAAATCGTTACACAGCCATAGGCATGATTTGATAGTGGCATCTTGCATTGCGCTTGCACTTAGTTCAACATAAGACTGACGTATCGAGCCACTACTAGATGATGCCTCTGTAGACCTCCTCGAAGAACTCCTAAGAATTGCATTTTTATTTGCGAACAATTTCTGAAAAATTTAGGGACACAAATTTTTGTTAACAAAACTTCACAAGATTGATACAACTACTCATAGGGATGCATAAAGGCCATAGCAAGCATTTAAACTACTTAGAATTGTAAGAATTCAACATGCAAGCCCATTTACAGTAGCACCAAGAGTAGCAAATTATTCAAAATATAAACTACTAAAGCAAAAACTAATTGGAGCAATGGAGGAGTCACATACCAAGTAGCAATCCCCCAAAACAGTTTTGGAAACGGAGTTTCGAGCAAAGAGATTGAAATCCACGGGTTTGAGAGCAAGAACACGAGAGAGAGAGAGAGAGAGAGAGAGAGAGAGAGAGAGCTATGGAGATTTTTTATGGAGGTAGGAGATGACATGGCCACATGGGGGCCACAACCCACCAGGCCACGCCAGGGGTTGCTGGCACACCCTGGTGTATCGTGGTCACCAGCCCCCCCCCCCCCGCTATTATTTATATCAAAAATTTAAAAATATTCAGAAAAAATCGTATTAAATTTTCAGGGGAGTCTGAGCACTTTTTTGACCACTTTCTGTTGCACGGACAATTTAGAAAATAGACTAAACATGGCATTTTGTTTATCTAACTAAGAAAAACAAAAAACAAAAGGTGGGAGCAGAAGGTTGTGCCTACTAAATTCATCAACTTCATACCTCTCAAAAATGATCCATTAATAAGGTTGATCAAATCTTATTAACAACCACTTTAGGTTAGCATGAAACCGAAGAACTTTTGTAAAACACTAAGTTCTCAACGGGGATATGCATGTCCCCAACAACAAGTATTTCATATTTATTTTTGGCAGTAGGTAGAGGTGGCTGAAAACTTCCAATAGTGATTGTTGGAGATTTTTCAATAACATTAATACCATTCACTTGGAATTGTTTATTTGGAAAGTGCACCGTACGCTCATTACCATTGATATGAAAAGTGACCTTGCTTTTATTATAATCAATAACAACCCCTGTAGTATTCAAAAAGGGTCTACCAAGGATAATCGACATGTTGTCGTCCTCGGGCATTTCAAGTATAACAAAGTCTGTTAAGATAGTAACGTTTGCAATAACAAAGGGCACATCTTCACAAATACCGATAGGTATGGCAGTTGATTTAACAGCCATTTGCAAAGATATTTAATAGTGTGAGTTTATTCAAGCCAAGCCTCTTACATAAAGAGAAAGGCATAACACTAACACTAGCTCCTAAATCACATAAAGCAGTGTTAACATAATTTCTTTTGATGGAGCAAGGTATAGGTTGTATTCCTCGATTCCCAAGTTCTTTAGGCACTCCATCATTAAAATAATAATTAGCAAGCATGGTGGATATTTCAGCTTTAGGTATCTTCCTTTTAATGGTGATGATGTCTTTCATGTATTTTGCATAAGGGGCCATCTTTAAAAGATTGGTCAAGCGGGTACGCAAAAAGACTGGCCTAAGCATTTCAACCAAGCGTTCAAATTCTTCATCATCCTTTTTCTTAGTTGATTTAGGTGGAAAGGGCATGGGCTTTTGAACCCATGGTTCTCTCTCTTTACCATGTTTCTAGCAACAAAGTCTCTTTTATCATATCTTTTATTTTTAGGTTATGGGTTATCAAGATCAACCGTTCTCTCTCAACATCATTATCTGGTTCTTTATCATTGTCTGGTTGGTGTTTTCATGAACATCATCATTATCTTTTTCATTATCACTAGGTGAATGTTCGTTACCAGATTGAGTTTTAGCATCTGGCATCCCCTCTCCGAAGCCCTGAACAGGCTCTAGATCTGGCCTCCCGATGAAGAAAAGGAGGTGGCGGTGGCGGCTCCATATCGTGAAACGCGATGAAACTTTCTCCTTGACTTTTTCTCCAAAAATAGGATTTTATAGCGTCGGAATTAGGGTCTGCGGGGCCACTAGGTGGGCACAACCATCTAGGACGCGCCAGAGGGGGGCGAGCCCTGGTGTCTTGTGCCCAGCTAGGGCCCCCCTCCGGTGGTTTTTGGCTCCAATATTTTTCTTTTATTGTAAAGCAATTCTCCAAAAAGTATCATTCCATTCCGAGAACTTTTATTTCTGCATAAAAACAACACCAAGGTAGTTCTGCTGAAAACATCGTCAGTCCGGTTTAGTTTCATTCAAATCTTTAAAATTAGTGTCCAAAACAAGAGCAAAAGCATTAGGAAAAGAAGATACGATGGAGACGTATCAGCACCCATAGAGATGAAGTACCATACACTTGATGAATATAAACCCCCTTAAAGCTTTGGGTTGAAGCCATCAATACCGTGTGTCATGCATCGAACCGGCTCTATCTCCGCATGCTAAAAAACAAGATCCCATATGATCTCTCAATTGGAAAAGACCAACATTAAATACTTTCTTGTATTCAGAAATGTGTGTTTCATTCTCAACAAGACATCTCAATTAGATAAACTTTATCCAAAAAATCACAAGGGTATCTTTATTGGATATGGATCAAAATTTCGTATTGTCATGGTTCAACATAAAGAATTTTGTTGCTAAAAAGGGAAATTTTGCTCACATGTTAGTGAAGTTGACATGCTACAACATGCTGAATTGCCATGCTACACAGGAGTTGCCATACTACAACGGGTTGAACATTCCAAATTGCCATGCTAATCTTAGGGTGCCATCATTACACATGAAATTCATTATGGATGGTGTATGAGGGTGCATGGGTTGCCACGTCTGTTGCTTTAATATTTACACACGAAAACCGAACGTGCCGGAGAGCGTTTCTAAAATAATCGCTCATGGTCAATGTGTTCAATAGCTTCTTTGTATTGGAAATGGGTCTGATTGAAGATGCTCTTAGAGCACCCACGGTCGGGCTCCTCAAATGCCCTCTATACGTCCGACCGGACGGTCAGGCAAGTGACCGGTCACAAAATCGCAACCCAGATAGGCTCCTCAAAACTGGCCCTATACGTTTGGGTAGACCGACACCCCTCATATCTTCGACGCATATGGGCCGGCCTGGACACACCCCACCACATCAGACCAGATAGACCAAGCCCACCTCGGATTCTAGCAAATTGATAGTCCACCACATCTACCGCCCTCCTCATGTGTTCGTCTTTCATTTCCCGTGTTCGAGCTATCGCCTTCCTCCACCCTTACTCCCCCATCCACGCCGCTGCCCTAGATGTCGACGTCGGGTACCCCGTCCCCCACTGCTAGCATGGATGATGCATTAGTGTCTTCCATGGGGGTGAGCTGCAAGGCCGAAAACATTGCCCGGAGGGAGCAACGAAGGTAGCAACACGAGCGGGCCAGCGACGAAGGAAGTTTCAGCTAAGGAGGTTGTGGACACCAAGGAGGATGTGTGTAACACCCCCAGTGTCATGCTACAATAATATCCACCTGATGGTGCCTTCTCATCCAGTTTTACTAAGTCAAATTGCCATTGATAAAGATCCAAGCGAGTTTCAAAATTCAAATTGTAAGTGTATTACAAAAGTTCTCAAACATGAAAACTAAAATGTTGAAATTGTAGAAATTAATCCATAACTAGTTATGGTGGTGAACCATCATTTTTATAAAGTTGGTAAATGCCCTAAACTATTTAAAATAGTCGCTAAGATAATTATCTAAAAATTAAATTATTTTATTTAAATGCTAAACTAATTGTGGTAGTGCCATAAATTTATTAAAGTAAATTAGGTGCAAGTTTTTTAATTTATAAAACTATTTTGGTTTTAAAAAGAATTGGAAAACAGAAGTTAAAAAAGAAACTGAAAAGAAAAAGAGAAAGTCCCTCCCCCAGCAGCAAGATAGCCACCTCGGCCAGCCCAATCGGCCCACCTACCCCCACCGGGTCATCTCCCTCCTCTCTCTCTCTCTGTGTGTGTGTGTGTGTGTGTGTGTGTGTGTGTGTGTGTGTTCATCCGACAACGTTGCCTCCAAGATCACCCCTCCCAGATCCACCTTCCCTCTCCCCTCGCCTGATCTTGAGCCCGGCCAAACGAGCCCGTCGCCACCGTCCACCATTTGCGCAACCACCGAGCCCTACGCTACCTGCGAGCATGCCCACCGACTCCGCGGTGCTCCTCCATGTCTCCTGCACCACCAGATCGATGCCCAGGAGTCCTGTCCGCGCCGCCCCTACTCGTTCACCTCGCCAGACTCCGCCACGACATTTCTTCGATCTGCGCTGCTCCGACCACCCGCGTCGCCCCCGAGTCCACCTCGAGCCTCGTTCCGAGCTGTTGCACCTTCCCTCTATCTCCTGCACTCTGTCCTGCGCCCCTAGCCGCCGTGCGGCCGTAGCCAAAGCTTTGTGCCGCCGCTCGCATTGCTGTCGCGGCTGCTGCCCACAGAGCTCACGCCTGTTTGCGCCATCAAGCTCATGGAGCTCCCAGGCACCCATGCGCTCACCAGCTCCTCCCCTCCTGACCTATGTGCTCCGTTTCCGAGCACCTCGTCCTCTAGCCGTCACCATTGATGTCACCGTCGTCACTATAGATATCCCCCCGCTAGAACTAGTGCCGCAGGCCGGCGCGCGATGTTGCGCGCGTCCGGGCGCCACCGGCCACGCGTCAAAAGAACCCCGGAGCACCATTTCCGAGCGTCTCCGCCACCTCGAGTGGTCGTCGCCGGCGTGCCACCGCGTTTAAATGCTGGTGTGTCGCTGCCTAGAGGGTCTCACATGTCGGTCAATCATTAGAGCTAATTACGTTCATGTTTAGTCACTGATATGTGGGTCCCCGTGATTAGTTAGTCTAAATAATTGTTAGTTTAATTCTATTAGAATTGATAGTCATTGACACCTCGGGCCGACACCTCTAATTAACACTAGTTTAAACATAATACTCCGTTGAACAGACAACTAATGATAGGTGGGCCCCTTTCACTATTCCAGCGGATAAGGGTTGACCAGTCAGCTGCTGACTCAGTTGACTGGGACCCACTGTCAGCCTCTCGTACACTGCTGGGTGCACTGGACCGGGTGCACCTAGCCTTTTCCTTTTAATTTTCGAAATTAAACAAATTCCAGAATTTCAGAAATGATTTAGAACTTTGAAAATTTATATAAAATAATCTGTAACTCGGATGAGAATAATTTATATATGAAAATCGACCAGAAAAATCCAACGAATCAAAATATGGAATCGTCCCCCTCTCTTCGTCTAACCAAAAAATGCCAAATGCCGGGAAAACCCCTCCGGATGTTTTCCCTCTTTCTCTTCAATGTGTAGTACTGCGTTAGGTCAACCCTAGCTCTGCATATTGTCATGTCATGCTTTGTGATGCATCTGTTTGCATTGTATTTACTGTTTCTTGCCTTCTCTTTTTCTCCGATACACACCGAGATCGAGATTGGTGCTGCTCCTGACACCGACTACACCCCCGACGACCAGACCCTTTTCAGCAGAGCTTCCAGGCAAGCAAACCCCCTTGATCATTTCGATAATGCCCATTCCATTCTCCCTCGAGCTTGCATTAGATTTTGCTATTGTATTTGATTGCTCCCATTCTGATGCATAGTCTGCTTTTGTAACCTACTATTGTTACCTTACCTGCTTATCCTATATAATTAGCATAGGTTGTTAGTGATCCATCAGTGACCCCTCACCTTTCGCTGTTGCCCCCGCTTGATAACTAATGACTCGATTAACATGATCGATGACTAGAGCCCGACACATCACATCACACCCCATTAGTTGTACGAGACTGCAGGGTTACTATTGAGTGCCGAGGGTGATACCTCCTATAACACTTCTGATGAAATCTCCGTAGTGTAGTTAATCGGTCGTGGTCTACGGAGGGTGATACATCATATAACACTTCTGATGAAATCCCTGTAGTGTAGTTAATCGGTCGTGGTCTATGGAGGGTGATTCCTGCTTCACCACTCCCAGTAACGACTCTATCGAGCAACCCCTTAGGTGTGAACAATCGAGGATGATTCCTCCAAGTTCACCTTGACGGTTACATTGAGTTGGAATCCATCGAGGGTGATTCCTCAATTTTTTTCCCTTGCTGTATAGAAACACGGTTACTTTGACTTTAACCGCAGAACCATATTAAAGACAGGTCGGCCCCGAGGCGTACCTGTGAGAGTTACTATTACTACAGGACCAGAGGGACAGGCGACACCACCCTGGTAGAGGTGATCTTGAGTTCCCGATAGTCTCTTGCAAGTCTAGTTGACCATGAGTGTACCTGCGAGTTGATGTGTAGTTGGGTTGACCTGGAGGGAACCCCCGAGATAATTACGTGGCACGGCCGGACATTCCGGGCCCTTGTTGTAAGTCCACGCGATGGCGTGACGGAGTCACATGATCATGAGTCTCTGCTCGTTACCGCGCGTTCCCAATACACTGACGGTTCGGATATGTGATCTGAGTAGTGATACGTCTCCAACTATCTACTTTTCCAAACACTTTTACCCTTGTTCTGGACTCTAACTTGCATGATTTGATGGAACTAACCCAGACAAACGCTGTTTTCAACAAAATTGCCATGGTGTTATTTTTGTGCAAAAAAAAAGTTCTCGAAATGTCCTGAAACTCCACGGAGTCACGTTTTGGAATTAATAAAAAATATTGGCGAAAGAATCAACAGAAGGGTGCCCACACCCTGTCCACGAGGGTGCAGGGCGCCCCCTAGGGCGCTCCCCCTGCCTTGCGGGTCCCCTGGACCTCCACCAACCTCAACTCCAACTCTATATATTCATGTTCGGGTAGAAAATTCAGAGAGAAGGATTCATTGCGTTTTACGATATTCGGACGGGCTGATCTTGAGTCCGTTCGGGGCTCCGGAGAGGGGAATCCGTCGCCATCGTCATCATCAACCATCCTCCATCACTAATTTCATGATGCTCACCACCATGCTTGAGTAATCCCATTGTAGGCTTGCTGGCCGGTGATGGGTTGGATGAGATTTACCATGTAATCGAGTTAGTTTTGTTAGGGTTTGATCCCTAGTATCCATTATGTTCTAAGATTGATGTTGTTATGACTTTACCATGCTTAATGCTTGTCACTAGGGCCGGAGTTCCATGATTTTAGATCTGAACCTATTATGTTTTCATGAATATATGTGAGTTCTTGATCCTAGCTTGCAAGTCAATTGTCACCTACTACGTGTTATGATCCGGCAAACCCCGAGTGACAATAGTCGGGACACTTCCCGGTGATGACCATAGTTTGAGGAGTTCATGTATTCACTAAATGCTAATGCTTTGGTCCGGTACTCTATTAAAAGGAGGCCTTAATATCCCTTAGTTTCCAATAGGACCCTACTGCCACGGGAGGATAGGACAAAAGATGCCATGCATGTTCTTTTCCACAAGCACGTATGACTATATTCGTAATACATGCCTACATTACATTGATGAACTTGAGCTAGTTCTATGTCACCCTACATTATCCATCATTGATCTATTGCCTACGAGCTCATTTCATATTGATCTTTGCTTAGTTACTTCTCTGTTGCCACTGTTACAATTGCTACAAAACTGCTATTGTTAGTTTTGCCACTGTTACGGTTACTTCCATACTACTTTGCTACTAAATACTTTGCTACATATATTAAGTCTTTCAGGTGTGGTTGAATTCACAACTCAACTGCTAATACTTGAGAATATTATTTGTCTCCCTTGTGTCGAATCAATAAATTTGGGTTGGATACTCTACCCACGAAAACTATTGCGATCCCCTATACTTGTGGGTTATCAAGACCTTTTTCTGGCGCCGTTGCCATGGAGCATAGCTCTATTCTTTGAGTCACTTGGGATTTATATCTGTTGATCACTATGAGGAATTTGAAAGATCAAAGAACCAAGATTTTTTCCTCAACTACGAGGGGAGGTAAGGACCTGCCATCTAGCTCTGCACTTGATTCACCTTCTATTTTGAGGAAACTTGTGACACCTACACCTGCTATTGATTCTGATATGTCGCATGTTATTGATGATGCCACTTCTGCTATGCATGATGCTAATGATGATACTACTTCTCTGCTTGATAATAATGTGCCATTAGGTAAATTTCTGGATGAACAACTTGCTAGGGTTAGAGAGAATGAAATTACTGAAACTGATGATATTAATGAAAGTGATGATGAAGATTCCCCCCTAGATATGAATTGCGTGTTGTGCCTGAGGGTTATGTTATGGATGAAGAAACTGCTAGAGACTTTCTTGCTCGCAATGATAGATATGATCTTAAAAAACTGTTAGCAAAGCTGAAAGAAAAGTCTTTGAATGCAAGAATGAAATATGACCCTTCTTTTGCTACTTCAGCTATATGTGTTACTGATAAGGATTATGAATTCTCTGTCGATCCTGAGTTAATCACTTTGGTCGAATCTGATCCTTTTTATGACTATGAATCTGAAACTGTTGTGGCACATCTTACTAAATTGAGTGATATAGGCACCCTATTCACTCATGAGGAAAAAATTAGCTATTATTATATACTTAAATTGTTTCCTTTCTCACTAAAGGGTGATGCTAAAATATGGTTTATTTCTCTTGCTCCTAGTTGTGTGCATAGTCCCCAGGATATGATTTATTACTTCTCTGCAATATATTTCCCCTCTCATAAGAAACAAGCTGCCTTATGAGAAATATTTAGTTTTGTGCAACCCGAAGAAGAGAGTCTCTCACAAGCTTGGGGCAGGCTTCTCCGATTACTAAATGCTTTGCCTGATCATCCTCTCAAGAAAAATGAAATACTTGATATCTTTTATAATGCACTAACCGCTGCTTCCAGAGACCACCTGGATAGTTGTGCTGGTTTTGTTTTCAAGGAAAGAACTATTGAGCAAACTGAATTGCTATTGAATAATATATTGAGTAATGATAATGATTGGACACTTCTTGAACCAACTCCTAAGCCAACTCTGAGGAAAAGGGGTATTCTATTTCTCAGTCCTGAAGATATGCAAGAGGCAAAGAAATCTATCAAGGAAAAGGTATTAAAGTTGAAGATGTTAAGAATATACAACCTATTGAAGAAATACATGGTCTTGATAACCCGACACAGGTAGTAAAGGTAAATTCTCTCTATAGATTTGATCAAGGTGATATTCCTCGTAATAAGTCTGCTAGTCAATGCATGGATGAGCTTGATAACTTTATTGTTAAACAAGAAGACTTCAATGCTTACTTTGGTAGACAATTGAAACGTAATGCTTATATGGTTGAACACTTGAGTGATTATATGTATAGAATTAAAGGTGACCTTAAGCTTATTAGTAAACATGCATCCATGGTTACCACTCAAGTAGAACAACTACTTAAGGCATAAGATGATTTTCTCAATGAATTAAATAATAAGAACAATGATAATGTTGTTAGAGTTATTACTAAAGGTGGTAAAATGACCCAGGAACCTTTTTATCCTAAGGGCCATACTAAGAGAGTTGAGCAGGATTCTCAGAAAACTAATATTGATGCACCTAGTCCTTCTAATAAAAAGAAAAAGAAAAATGATAGGACTTTGCATGCTTCTGGTGAACCTGTTATTGACAGACCTAAGAATCTCAATGATATTTCTATCTTTGATGCTGAAACACAATCTGGTAATGAACATGAACCTAGTGATAATGTTAATGATGATGTTCATGTTGATGCTCAACCTAGTAATAATAATGGTGTAGATATTGAACTTGCTATTGATCTTGATAACCCACAATCAAAGAATCAATGTTATGATAAGAGAGACTTCGTTGCTACAAAGCATGGTAAAGAAAGAGAAACATTGGTTCAGAAACCCATGCCTTTTCCTCCTAAGCCAGCCAAGAAATTTTGAGCGCTTTGCTGAAATGATTAGACCTATCTTTTTGCATATGCATTTGACTGATATGCTTAAAATGAATCCTTATGCCAAGTATATGAAAGATATTGTTACAAATAAAACAAAGATACTGGAAGTTGAAATTTGCACCATGCTTGCTAATTATACTTTTAAGGGTGGAATACCAAAGAAACTAGGAGATCCAGGAGTACCAACTATACCTTACTCCATTAAAAGAAACTATGTTAAAACTGCTTTATGTGATCTTGGAGCCAGTGTTAGTGTTATGCCTTTCTCTTTGTATCGTAGACTTCATTTGAATAAGATGACGCCTACTGAAATCTCTTTGCAAATGGCTGATAAATCAACTGCCATACCCATCGGTATTTGTGAGGATGTGCCTGTTGTGGTTGTAAACGTTACTATTTTAATGGACTTTGTTATTCTTGATATTCCCGAGGATGACAGTATGTCAATTATCCTTAGTAGACCTTTTCTAAATACTGCAGGGGCTGTTATTGATTGCAACAAAGGCAATGTCACTTTTCATGTTAATGGCAATGAGCATACGGTAAACTTTCCGAAGAAACAACCTCAAGTTCATAGTATGAATTCTATTAGAAACATTTCAGCGATTACTATTGGAGGTTTAGAATTCCCTCTTCCTACTGTCAAAAAGAAATATGATATTCTTATTGTTGGGGAGATGCATATCCCCGTTGAGGTAACCTAGTGTTATTTGAAAATTCTCCGGTTCCATATTATTCGGAAGAAGTTTGTTAACAAGACTTGATCAACCTTGTTAGTGGATTTCTTTTGATGAGCATGAGATGGATGAAGTTGGAAGACACAACTCCCTGTACCAACCTTCTACTTTCTGTTATTTAGTTTAGATAAAGCAAAAATAGTATTTTCTGTCTGTTTTCTGAATTATCCGTGCAATAAAAAATACCCCGAAAATAAAAGTTCTCCAAATGCCCTGAAAATTGAGTATGATTTTTGAAGAATATTTGAGAATTTCTGGCACTTAGAACACACCAGGTGTACCCACCATTTGGTCACGAGGGTGGAGGGCGCGCCCTACCTCCCTGGGCACGCCCGCGCCTCATGGGCCCCACGTGGCCCCTCCACTTATTCCAGCACCCACACACATCGTCTTCCTCAAGAAAAAATCATCGCATAGCTCAAACCCGTGTTCTTGCTCGTTTTGCTGCCATTTTTTATCTCCTTGCTCAAAGCTCCATTCACAAAACTGCTTTGGGGGATCGTTCTTCGGTATGTGACTCCTCCAATGGTCCAATTGGTTTTTGTTATAGTGCTTTATTTATTGCAAATTTTTGTTGCTGAGGTGACCCTTTTCTTGAGCTTGCATGTCAAATTTATATGGTCTAAAGTAGTTTTAATACATGATATAGCCTCTAGGCACTTGTAGGAGTAGTTGCTATCAATCTTGTTGAGTTTGGTTCACTTTTATTTTGAGTCACTAAAAATTTCAGAAATTTTTCAGAGAAAGAATATGATAAAGAGATTGTTGAGAGGCTCCTCGATCCGAAGCTTGAAGGAAAAGCAGAATGAAGATAATAAAAAGCCCATGCACAATCTTCCTCGCACCGCGGAGGTTCGGCCGTGTGAATGGCCTTGTGATGCATTCTTGAGAGCCACTAGAATTTACGACAATTTTTATTATTTGGCTAAGAATGCAGGCCTCACCGACTTCCTCCACGACCAGTGTGAACAATATCTCCTACTCACTAATATTTTCGTGCAAAACTTTCATTTCCATGCTAGAAGATCACCACCTTTGGTGGATTTTTATTTATATGATGAGTTTAAGGAGATGTCACTATATGATTTTGTGTGGTTTGCAAGTTGCCCTTTGAGGGCAGCGTCGAGGAACCACTAAGGGAGTCCTGGATTAGGGGGGTCCTCGGACATCCGGACTATATACTTGTGCCGGACTATTGGACTATGAAGATACAAGATTGAAGACTTCGTCCCGTGTCCGGGTGGGACTCTCCTTTGCGTGGAAGGCAAGCTTGGTAATTCGAATATGTAGGTTTCCTTCTCTGTAACCGACTCTGTGTAACCCCAGCCCCTCCGTTGTATATATAAACCGTAGGGTTTAGTCCGTAGGACAACAACAATCATAATCATAGGCTAGCTTCTAGGGTTTAGCCTCTACGATCTCGTGGTAGATCAACTCTTGTAATACTCATATCATCAAGATCAATCAAGCAGGAAGTAGGGTATTACCTCCATTGAGAGGGCCCAAACATGGGTAAACATTGTGTCCCCCGCCTCCTATTACCATTAGCCTTAGACGCACAGTTCGGGACCCCCTACCCGAGATCCGATGGTGGTAGCAGCCTGAACATGCTCTATCAGGATACAGTGCGCAAAATGGGCATCGATCCCTCAAGGATCAAACCCACCAAAACCACCTTTAAAGGTGTCATACCAGGTGTTGAGGCCTGTTGCACAGGCTCAATCACACTGGAAGTGGTCTTCGGATCCCCGGACAACTTCCAAAGCGAGGATTTAATCTTCAATATCGTCCCCTTCCGTAGTGGTTATCATGCACTACTAGGACGGACCGCATTTGCTCAATTCAATGTGGGGCCACATTATGCCTATCTCAAGCTCAAGATACCCGGACCTCGCACAGTTATAACAGTCAATGGAAACACAGAGCGCTCCCACCATACAGAGGAGCACACTGCGGCCCTCACAGCAGAAGTACAGAGAAGCCTTCTTAGGCAGATCTCCAACTCGGCAATAAAGACCCCGGACACCGCCAAGCGAGTCCGAAGTACTCTGCAACAGGATCGTCCGGAGCTCGCCTAGCAATTCGGCATCCGTCCTAGTCCAAGACAAGCGGTGATGTGACGCCCCCGATTCAATCGCACACTAATCATGCACGCAAACGTGTACGATCAAGATCAGGGACTCACTGGAAGATATCACAACACAACTCTAAAAACAGAAATAAGTCATACAAGCATCATAATACAAGCCAGGGGCCTCGAGGGCTCGAATACAAGTGTTCGATCATAGACGAGTCAGCGGAAGCAACAATATCTGAGTACATACATAAGTAAACAAGTTGCCATATCTGGGATACAGATCGAAAGAGGCGCAGGCCTCCTGCCTGGGATCCTCCTAACTACTCCTGGTCGTCGACAGCAGCCTGCACGTAGTAGTAGGCACCTCCAGTGTAGTAGTCATCGCCGACGATGGTGCCTGGCTCCTGGGCTCCAAAGTCTGGTTGCAACATCCGAGAAAAAGAGGTAAACGGGGGAAAAGAGGGAGCAAAGCAACCGTGAGTACTCATCCAAAGTACTCGCAAGCAAGGAGCTACACTACATATGCATGGGTATATGTGTAAGGAGGCCATATCAGTGGACTGAACTGCAGAATGCCAGAATAAGAGGGGGATAGCTAGTCCTATTGAAGACTACGCTTCTGGCAGCCTCCGTCTTGCAGCATGTAGAAGAGAGTAGATTGAAGTCCTCCAAGTAGCATCACATAGCATATTCCTACCCGGCGATCCTCCCCTCGTTGCCCTGTGGAAAAGCAATCACCGGGTTGTCCGTGGAACTTGTCTGGGTGTGTTTTATTAAGTATCCGGTTCTAGTTGTCATAAGGTCAAGGTACAACTCCGTGTTGTCCTTTTACCGAGGGACATAGCTATTCGAATAGATCAACTTCCCTGCAGGGGTGCACCACATAACCCAACACGCTCAATCCCATTTGGCCGGACACACTTTCCTGGGTCATGCCCGGCCTCGGAAGATCAACACGTCGCAGCCCCACCTAGGCACAACAGAGGTCAAGACCGCCGGTCTAAATCCTATCTGCGCAGGGTGCAGGCCCATCACCCATTGCACACACGCACGCTATGGGTGGCGGAAGCAGACCTAGCAACCTCCATTACTAAGGAAGTCACGTTCGCGGTCCAATCGTGCGCGCTTCGCCGGCCGACGTCACGAAGGCTTCGGCTGATACCACGACACCGAGTGCCCATAACTGTTCCTGCGTAGTTGGTTAGTGCGTATAGGCAAGTGGCCGGACTCAGATCAAATGCCAAGATCTCGTTAAGCGTGTTATTATGAAGCAACCGCGAACGCCGACCAGGGCCAGGCCCACCTGTATCCTAGGTGGTCTCAACCTGCCCTGTCGCTCCGCCACAAAGTAACAGTCGTGGGCCGTCGGGAACCCAGGCCCACCTCTATCGGGATGGATCCACCTGTCCTTCTAGCCCCCACATCGGAATCACTTGTGGGTACTCAACGAGCTGACCGACTTTAGTCACCATTTGTATAGTATGTATGTATGTATAGTATATACCCGTGATCACCTCCCGAGTGTTCACGGCCCAATAGTATAGCAAGGCAGACTGACAAGAATGTAGGGCCAATGATGATAAACTAGCATCCTATACTGAGCATTTAGGATTGCGGGTAAGGTATCAACAGAGGTAGCACCAATGTCAGCCTATGCATCAAAATAGGATTAATGGAAAGCAGTAACATGCTACACTACTCTAATGCAAGCAGTATAGAGGAGAATAGGCGATATCTGGTGATCAAGGGGGCTTGCCTGGTTGCTCTGGCAAGTAGGGGTCGTCAACTCCGAGTCGAACTGGGGTCACCGGCAGTCTCGGGGTCAACCGGAAAGAAGTAACGGAGGGGGAATACAATAAATAACAGAGCAATCAAAGCATCACAAAGCGTAACAAGGCAGTACGCGGTGTTAGGTGTGCCCTAACACGGTAGTAGGTGATACCGACAAAGGGGAAAAACATCTGGGAAAGTATTCCCGGTGTTTCGCGTTTTCGGACAGATGAACCGAAGGGGAAATGTTGCAGGTTCACTGTGGTAGGGATGCGTGGCGGACGAACGGGCTGCGTATCTGGATTCGCCTCGTCGTTCTAAGCAACTTTCATGTACAAAGTTTTTCCATCCGAGCTACGCTTTATTTTATATTAATTTTAAAAGATTTAATAATTTTTAGAATTTATTTAATTATTTAATTCTAACATTATCCAGAATAGTGTATGCTGATGTCATCATGACATCAGCATGATGTCAGCGGTCAACAGTCAGTTGACTTGGTCCAACTGACGCGTGGGTCCTATATGTGATAGGCTTAGGTTAACTAAATTGGTTTAGTTAATTAAATAGGTGATTAGGTTAACTACTTATGCTTAAATTAAATTAATTATATAAGTAATTAATTAATTAATCATTATTTTTAATTAGGTATTTTTTTTATCTTTTTTTAAAACGTTCTGGAGGCGGGGCCCTTCTGTCATTGACCCCAGGGGGCCTAGTGGATCGGGCGCTAGCGGGCCATAGGCGTGGCGCCCGGCGTTGCACTGCAGGCGAGACCCGGACGTCATGGGTAGCGTAATCGCCGCCGGGCGTAGTGGTGGCCTCTTGAGGCAGAGGCGGAGGCGGGGGGACGAGATGATAGCGCCAACACCAGGGGCGGCGGCACTGGGGCGGCGACGCAGAGCCTGGCGGTTATAGTGGCCTTAGCGACAGCGGGGGCTCGCGCCGGAGCCGGTGGGAGGCTCGGCGCCCACGGGAGCAGGGAAGGCGGGCCTACTGGATGCGGGCTTGGTCTCAGCCGGAGGCGGAGTAGAACGGGGGAAAACAAGGGCACGGCCAAGGCGACGGGCGCGTGGGCTCGTCGCGCACGCTGCAGAGCAGCACGGGGCGGGGTCGTAGCGAGGAGCATGACGAGCGGCGGAGAGGGGAAGAGGAGGCCGAGGGCCTCACCGTGGGTTGCAGAGGACGGGGCTACGGGGGTCGAGGAGGGGGGTCGGGGACGACGCGGCGAAGAGGAGGCAGGCCGGTGGGGAGGAAGAAGCAGGCCGGTGAGGCTCCGGCATCGAGGTGGTCGTGCAGCGGCGGGGCGGCGTCGGGCGGCGGGGTCGGGGCGTCGCGGCAACCTCCTCTCGATCCCGATCCAATCGGGGGAGAGAGGGGGGGCGATATTTTGCGAGTGGGAAGTGGGGTTGTGTCGGTGGTGTACTGGGGGGAGTGGGGGAGGTTATGGTGGCAGGGTGGGCTGGCCTGGCGGCCTGGTGGGCTGAGGCCCAAAGGGGGGCACGGTGGCCTGCTGGGCCGTAGCCCAGTGGGGGGGAGGTTCCTTTTCTTTTCTTTTTATTTTGTTTTCTGTTTTGCATTTTCTTTTATTATTTCTCTTTTCTGTTTTAATTCATTTTAAAATAGTCGAGCACTTTCTAAAAATATGTTTTCTTTACTATAATTACCCTTGTAATATTCGGCACCCACCGAACATTTTTGTTTCAACTTTTGAAAACTTTTGTTGTTTGACATATTTTGAATTTAAATTTGAATCATTTTTTAACCATCGCGAGATTAACTACGGTGACCGCGGTGACATGGCATCATTAGGAGAGGGTTACTGTAGCTAATTATCCGAGCGTCACAATTCTCCTCCACTACAAGAAATCTCGTCCCGAGATTTAAGAGAGGGAGTGAATAGGAAGGGATTTGGTTACGAAACCCTAACGAGCCTTCTCGGCCTTGGTTGCTCTTCTTTAAGTGGTCGATCCATAACGTTGATGTCTTCATACCTCGGCTTCAGGTCATCATGATGAAGTCGTCATCCTTTCTTCGGAGTCTTCTTCATACTTACGAAAGAATAAGGGGGTACACCGGAAGAATGGAACTCTACATGGTTGCTTATCCGGTAGATAATCATTAGGGAAGGTGGCGAAAAGTAGCTCTCGAATTGAATCTTAAGAAAATGTCGAGAGCAAAGTAAGGAGGTACCATGAGAAGTTTCAAACGGATAGGCAAGCGTTCGATGCCTAATCAGAAGGTGAAAGGGGTTCAGAGCAACAAGAATAAGTATTGCGTCTGATACCCGAATAGATCACTTGGCAGGTGGCCCGTGAGTTACATAAGAAGTCAAGCGCGAGGAATAACTTTGGAAACCGGGGGTGTACAGGAGAGTCAGGTTTCGATCCAGTGGACCTGTAGGTTATGGGCCCACCATGTGGGTTGAAAGTAGGAAGGGTGGTGACATCTTGCACAGCCGCGACAAGGAGGCATGTCAGTGGATAGCTTGTCGGCTATGTCGGCAGCAATGTTGGTACTAAGGACGGGGAACGAAGAGAACCACTTTCCCGCTCATTGAACGAGGCGGACTAATAGGCAAAGTTATCACACGTCGGTGGCTACGGAAATATCATCAACAATAGTAACAGGGTCTTACAGACAGAGTGGTACAACATGGTGCCTACCTAAGCAGGGAATTATCTCTACTCTGTTAATTCAGATTCAGGAAAGGTTAAACAAAAGAATGGAAAGGAAAACGTGATTATCAGATTGAACAGAACAATGGAAGGAAAATTGTGTTTACACACAATTATTAGGAGTATATCTTTCCCATGTACACATGGTATACAGGGTAGGAGAGCAAGTACCCAACCATTCAGATAAGAAGCAAGGATTAATCAAGATGTTACCCATACAACGGTGTTTGGATAACAGACCAAGAAACATTTAGCATCGCGCCTCCAATGTTCTTGTTGATGAGCGGGGTATCATAGTCATGCTTCGAGGTAGCAATGATATGGTGTTTCAATCAAGGGCCAGACTTTGGATACACAAAGGATCCATCAGGATAAACTTATTAAACAAGGCATTCAATTTCCTCATGGAAAAATGGTTAACCTTGTTAAAAAGGAAACTATAACACTAGGTCCTCCGGTCAGGTGTGCTAGGATGACATCACCTTACCGGGTCATATAAATACCAATGATATAACTCTTGGACATATGTTCCAACCATCATATCTGTCACGCCCAATATGCGACCCTATCCAAAAGGAACTCGAAGGTCCCACCAAGGATAGACCCGCATATTGGAACACTTTTGCAAGGTGGATATCATTACATCAACATTACATAAATAGATGGGGATACAAACATAAGGCATACAATGCCACATGAATACAACATCACATTATACATAAGATCAACATCCGACTACGGATGAAACACAAACAGAAGCTCAAGCAATATCCACCCTGCTAGCCCAGGCTGCCGACCCGGAACCTATCCCCTGATCGAAGAAGAAGCAGAAGAAGAACTCCAAAACAAGCAAACATCGCTCTCGCGTCAGGATCATTGCAAAACATGTACCTGCAACTGTTGTTGTAGTAATCTGTGAGCCACGAGGACTCAACAATCCCATTACCATGGGTATCAAGACTAGCAAAGCTAAATGGTAAAAGGAGGGGGTAAAGTGGTGAGGTTGCAGCAGCGACTAAGCATGATATGGTGGCTAACTATACGCAAATATGAGTGAGAAGAGAAACAAAGGAACGGTCGTGAAGCTAGCAATGATCAAGAAGTGATCCTGAACTCCTACTTACGTCAAACATAACCCAGAAACCGTGTTCACTTCCCGGACTCCGCCGAGAAGAGACCATCACGGCTACACACGCGGTTGATGCGTTTTAATTCGGATCTGTGTCAAGTTATCTACAACCGACATTAACAAATTCCCATCTCGCACATAACCGTGGGCACGGCTCTCGAAAGTTTATACCTGCAGGGTGTCCCAACCGAGCCCATGATAAGCTCTCGCGATCAACGAAGGATATTCCTTCTCCCAGAAGACCCGATCAGTCTCGAATCCCGGTTTACAAGACATTTCGCAATGGTAAAACAAGACCAGCAAAGCCGCCCGATGAGCCGACAATTCCGATAGGAGCTGCACATATCTCGCTCTCGAGGCAACACCGGATAGGTCACCTCTGAGTAAAACCAGCCCTCGAGTTGCCCGAGGTGGCCCTGATCTGCCGGTTTGGACCAACACTTAGACAAGCACCGCCCGGGGGCTAAAATAAAGATGACCCTTGGGTTATTTACTCCCAAGGGAAAAGTAGGTGGTGGTGAGGCAAATGGTAAAACCAAGGTTTGGCCTTGCTGGAGGAGTTTTATTCAAAGCGAACTGTCAAGGGGGTCCCATAAATCACCCGACCGCGTTAGGAATGCAAAATCCGGGAACATAACACCGGTATGACGGAAACTAGGGCGGCAAGAGTAGAACAAAACACCAGGCATAAGGCCGAGCCTTCCACCCTTTACCAAATATATAGATGCATTAATAATATAAGAGATATTGTGATATCCCAACCAAAATCCTGTCCACCATTGAGCAATCTTCAACTTCACCTACAACTAACAACGCTATAAGAGGGGCTGAGCAAAGCGGTAACATAGCCAAGCAATGGTTTGCTAGGAAGGGTGTCAAAGGTTAGAGGTTCATGGCAATTTGGGAGGCTTGAAGAGCAAATGATAGGTAGCGCAGCAAAGCGATAGAACGAAGCAAACTAGCATAGCAATGATAGTAGTGAGATCCAGGGTAGCGGTCATCTTGCCTGAAATCCCGCAAGGAAGAAGAACGAGTCCATGAAGAAGATGAAGCCGCGAAGACGAACCACACGTAGACGAACGCATCCTCACGATCGCAACGAAAACAGGAACTATCGAGAAGAAGCACACAACATGGTAAACACACCACACATGAACAAGACATGATGCACAACCAAGCATGATGCATGACAAAGCTAGATGAGGCTACTCATGGCAAGAGATGATGCAAACAAGATCAACACATCAAGGCAAGTTTAAATGAGGCCGGGAACAACATATAACAATTCCGGTAAGTCCTCATATGCAAATTTCGAAATTGGTCCAGAACTGAATAAACATTATGTTGAAGTTGTTAAACAGCAAGTTAAAATGCACCACGAGGATCTACACGAAATTCTAGTCAAGTTACATATAAAGTTCATTAGATTTGTTGCTACGGTCTAGAAGATATGAGCAAAACAAGTTAAACATGGCATTGATGCAAAATGCATACAAACATCAAGCAAACACACCAAAACAAGGATGCAACATGGTAATATGAAGCTACATGCAAAAACAAACAAGTTTCATATATAGCACACTCAAAACGGAGCAACGGTTCAACACATGCACTCTATACAAGTCATAACAACAATCTGTCCAAAACAGCAACTAGGCATATTGCAAGCATCAAAACAATATGCTACAACACCCCAACATAATAACAAAAGGCATGGGCATCAAGTACAGGTAAAGCATAACAAAACATGAACACTGAGCTATCTCCAGAAACAACTAGAACATGCTCAAAAAGACATGGGAAGATTGCAAATAATAACAGTTTCAGACTTTAGAAAAAATAACCTCAGGTTGCAATGTTTAGAGCTATCAAACAACACGTTACAGGAACCAAACAAAGGCATGGCATGAATCTACTAATTGCATAGATCAAAAGTCTCTTACTGGCCATGAGCCAAAAAGGATCAGAAAATATGATGGCACCCATGTAAACATGGCAAGTTATATTACAGTTTTAAACATGGCAGGAACAACAATAAGTAGGCATGTTGGTGAGCTTGAACCACTCACCACAGAGCAATACATGGCATGTCAAGGCAACCAACAGTAAGAAGGCATGTTTGTGAAGCTATACATGGCAAGATCAAGGTCATAGGGTGCATGGATCACTAGAAAAGCATATGGCCAAAACTGAACTTCATGTTAACAGGTTGACAGCAACATTATTTAGCAAGTTTGGAGCAAGATAACAACAAGCTACAGCAGGCTATAATTGCAACCAAGGGCATGAATGGATAGAGCAAGACATGTATAACAACTCATATTTAGTGAACATCTCCAGAATAATGCACGAAATGACTTGTAGAAGCATGTTTACATAGCAACAAGCTCGATGCACTCATCACACAACTCACAAAAATACATGGATGGCACCCCTTGAAAGATGGCATAGCATAGATCAAAACACATGTAGAGCTCATGCTCATAAGATGCACACATCAATCATGGCAAAAATGACAAAAGAGCATGTTATAACAGTTTCAGCAGATTAAGAGCAACATGCATACTTCCAACAGCATTTCGGGCATCAAGGTGAGCTCAAATGAACATGATGCAATGGAATGAAATGAAGTACCCGTTGAGACGAACAATTGGACATATAACACGCACAAAACGGAGCTACGGATGCAGAGATATGGCAGGTCAAACATGGCATGAAAATGACAAAAATCTGGGACTTGGAGGATTTCGGGGGTCAACCTTCAGATTGGATCTGGGCGGCGTGCGAACCGAGGTCTGCCGGCATCTTCGCCGGAGAGGAGGGAGGACGGCGGCCGGAGACGAGGGAGAGGCCGGGGAGGAGCTGGGAGGAGCTGGCCCGGCCGGATCTGGACGGATCCGGCGCGGCGGAGGCGTAGGGTGGCGCGGGCCGGCGAAGCTCGCTCGGCGGCGCCGACGGAGAAGTGGCAGCCCACCAGAGGCGCGGCGGCCACCGGATGCGCCGAGGCGGTGGCGCGCTCGGCGGAAGGCGCCGGAGGGCGGCGAGGAGGCGAAGGGTTGCGCCGGAGCGCGCGGCCACGGCGGCGATCGGCGGCGGGGGCAGCTTTCGGCCTTGGGCGGCGGAGCCTTGCTCGGGCGGGCCAGCCTCGCCTGGGCCCGGGGGTCGATGTGGCAGCGCGAGGAGAGAGAGGAGGCGCGGGCTGAGGGCGACGTGGCAGAGCACCGATTCGTCTTGGGCGAAGGGCGGACGTGTCCGTGGCAGCGTGGACGCGTCCGGGCGCTTGAGGAGGAGGGGCTAGGGTTTGATTATGGGAATTTCGGGGGAGGCCACATATTTATAGATAGAGGGAGCTAGGAGAGTCCAAATGAGGAGCGGTTTTTGGCCACGCGATCGTGATCGAACGACCGAGAGCATGGAGGGGAGTTTGCTGGGTTGTGGGCCACTTTGGAAGGGGTGTTGGGCTGCAAGAAAAGAGGGCTTTCTCACATCCAGCTAACTGTTGGAGTATCAAACGACCTCCAAATGGCACGAAACTTGACAGGCGGTCTACCGGTGCTATACCAAGGCCGCTTGGCAAACCTCGGGCCATTCCGAGAAAGTTTAACACCCACTCACAATAAGAGACAAACAGGAGGACGCCGGAGGACATAGGAGTGCCGGATTGCCAAACGGACAACAGGGAAAGTGCTCGAATGCATGAGACGAACACGTATGCAAAAAGAGATGCACAAGATGACATGATATGAAATGCATATGATGACATGGCAAAGTGCAACACGCAAGCACATGACATGGCAATGACGGAGAATAGCTGTTATACACCTGGCGCATCGGATCCGGGGCGTTACAATATCTAACCGAGATTCAGATCTGATTGGGGTCAGGATACCTCAGACTCAGGATGCCTGAGAAGAAAAAGGCGCGATACAAATTGATGAGAAGACATCGTAAGATTCTCGGGAAATGTACCATGGAAGCAAGTTCCGAAACAAGAGTTCATCATTAATTCAAGGAGAGGGTTAGGAGGTGGCTGATGGACTCAGCGACAATTCATTGAGATTCCCAAAAGATGGATTTCCACACTTATGTGAACAAAGAGATAACATTTGTCAGATCAAATGATATAATGATGTATGCTTGAGGAAAACATACACAATTTTAACAATGATAGAAGGGGGCACCCGGAAATCTAGACTAGGTAGCACGATCAATGTTTGAATGATGATTCAATAAGCAATAGACTTAGAGTGAAACTATCGACCATTAACTTCAAAGCAATAGGGTTGCTAGAAGTACAGAATCCAAGCAGCACGGTTCACGTGTTGGTATCCCGGTTAAAATCAACACGGGTACCCTGGAATGAGCGGAGATGGCAAGAAGTATTACTATACGAAGAATTCTTAAGAGGTGGTGAAATTCTCACAACATTCTTGACATAAAAGATGGTAATACTCCAAGGTAAAGGAGAACAAATACTGGATGGCAAGAATCTCAAGGTATAACACAGAACACGAACAAGTTTGTGTTTGAGGGAAGGCAATAAAGTGGTCAACGACAACACAATTCATCAAGGGCAAGGATGGTATTTCTCATCATGAATTCGATTTGTATCCTGGAAGGAGTTCAAATGTTGATGATGATCACAACAAATTTTGTCGAGAGTCTCCATGAAGATGCAATCGATCGGCGATGACATCAAGTTAAAGGGATGATGAAGCGAAAGGTTATTGGAACCATGGGTACGACACAAACTCGAAATCAATTCTGTTGTTCAAGGAGAAGTGATATGACGAGGAAGATCGACGTAAGATTAGCTCACCGTCGACATTTGTGCTCCGGGAAGAACCAGATAGCATAGTTAAATTTAGCACGATAATGATGGCTAGGAATGACATGATGGAGTATTAAACTCGTAAGCAATGAAGATTACTAAGAGTTGTCGAATCACAGTGCGGACTCGATTCACTATTCGGTGTTCTCGTTGACGACAACCCAAAACTCATGGAGTGACTATGATAGGGAAAGGTATTACTTCGGCACAAATTCATAAGATGTAGTGCAATGGCATGATATCCTCGAGATACCAGGGAGATAATACTCAAGGGCATATCAAATTAAAGGTTGAAGTGGGGTGTATTGATCTATAGAAGACAAGCGCTTTTACTTGTCTGAGAAATGGAAACAAAGGAAGAAATTATGGTCGAAACCACGATTGCAAAGGATCAATTCAAAGATCCAGATGATATTTTCAAGGAAATAGTTATTATTGCAAGAAGATTCCATGATAGGATCTACATCGTGTCCATGGGCATGAACACAAAGGTTCAAGGTCGACTCCCACTTCGTCAATGCATAACCTTCCATTCACTTCTCATTTTTCGAAGAAGTTGTAATGTTTAATTTTTTTTCTAGCAAAACACTAGAAGAGTATGACTCGTGATAGCTCTCGGGTTTACCCAGATCTGGGAAGGCATAGGTTCAACCCTTAGGGGTATCTTGGGAAAATATACCACAAACTTCGGAGTAAATAACTCAAGATCGGGATCAGAGCATGGTTGACAAAAGCAGGGGATACAATTTACCAAAGGCATTATGTATCTGAGGAAAAGCTCACAAGGTTAATGAATACGAAGGACGGTGTCGGACAAAATCCAAGAAAGGATCTGACGGTCCACAATAGAGCTGATGTGTGCATCGGCACACAATCAGAGGAAGAATCAAGGCAAGGGCCTTAGATTATAGAAACAACTGACTAACTCAAAGCTCAATGGCAAAGAATCATGGTTTCCAAATCAAGAGCTCAGAGGCAAAAACTCTGATTAAGGATGAATAAGTTGAGTAGGCTTAGGGTACAATTGATGGCAATTGGACTGCTTGAGAACCAGCTCACGTTTAAAATGATGTCCGAGCCGGAAGGAAATTTCCAGGGAATAACTGATGATTGTGTGCATTCACACACATGTTGAATCAACAGGATCAGAATGTCAATCACAAGGATTTTAATGGTTATTGCTAGACAAATAGAATTGTCCAGACTGCAAGAAGACAAGTATGCAGAGCAATAGTTGGCAAAGGAGTACCGGAAGATCGGGTAGTATTTTAATGCATCTAGTGAATCCTGTGAACAACTAGTAATGAATGGTTCCTCGATAAGTGTGAAAAAAATCATAGGGATATTTTTGCGGCAAGGAACCACAAGGCAGTGGCACAAGGGATTCTTGGAACAACGACGAGTATTACAGGGTATCTTGTAATAACAAGACCAACTGAGGATGAATGTAAGAATGGCAAGTGCATGTAGTTGTCCATAAAGGTTGACGGTGGAAGGGGGATTGCAAAAGCGATGAGCACAAGTTCTCGGTAGAACATCGGAGAGTATTGTCAGATTCTTCTGTTGAAGCAATCGATCATCAATAATGAAGGGGCTCTCCGGCAGGAAGTGGTAACGAGAACCTAGAGTTAGATTTTAGAAAAATCATTTAACCCGAATAGAAGAGAGATGAGAGTCCCAGAGTAAAGATCAAGGAGTAAAAGATCCTAATACCACCCAAATGGCGACGTGGGCCCGTAAGACACACAGCCATGTTAGTAAAAGTTTTGCAATGTCTAGACTCGACTTCGGCCAAGGAGTGTGGAAGGGGGATTCTTACAGGCAGTCGGCTCTGATACCAACTTGTGACGCCCCCGATTCAATCGTACACTAATCATGCACGCAAACGTGTACGATCAAGATCAGGGACTCACGGGAAGATATCACAACACAACTCTAAAAACAGAAATAAGTCATACAAGCATCATAATACAAGCCAGGGGCCTCGAGGGCTCGAATACAAGTGCTCGATCATAGACGAGTCAGCAGAAGCAACAATATCTGAGTACAGACATAAGTAAACCAGTTGCCATAAGATGGCTAGCACAAACTAGGATACAGATCGAAAGAGGCGCAGGCCTCCTGCCTGGGATCCTCCTAACTACTCCTGGTCGTCGACAGCAGCCTGCACGTAGTAGTAGGCACCTCCAGTGTAGTAGTCGTCGTCGACGGTGGTGTCTGGCTCCTGGGCTCCAACGTCTGGTTGCGACATCCGAGAAGAAGAGGAAAATGGGGGAAAAGCGGGAGCAAAGCAACCGTGAGTACTCATCCAAAGTACTCACAAGCAAGGAGCTACACTACATATGCATGGGTATATGTGTAAGGAGGCCATATCAGTGGACTGAACTGCAGAATGCCAGAATAAGAGGGGGATAGCTAGTCCTATCGAAGACTACGCTTCTGGCAGCCTCCGTCTTGCAACATGTAGAAGAGAGTAGATTGAAGTCCTCCAAGTAGCATCGCATAGCATAATCCTACCCTGCGATCCTCCCCTCGTCGCCCTGTGGAAAAGCGATCACCGGGTTGTGGAACTTGTCTGTGTGTGTTTTATTAAGTATCCGGTTCTAGTTGTCATAAGGTCAAGGTACAACTCCGGGTCGTCCTTTTACCAAGGGACACGGCTATTCGAATAGATCAACTTCCCTGCAGAGGTGCACCACATAACCCAACACGCTCGATCCCATTTGGCCGGACACACTTTCCTGGGTCATGCCCGTCCTGGGAAGATCAACACGTCGCAGCCCCACCTAGGCACAACAGAGAGTCGACCGCCGGTCTAAATCCTATGCGCCGCAGGGTCAGGCCCATTGCCCATTGCACACCTACACGCTATGGGCGGCCGAAGCGAGCTAGCAACCTCCATTACTAAGGAAGTCACGTTCACGCGGTCCAATCGCGCCATTGCTCGCCGCCGACGCCACGAAGGCTTTGGCTGATACCACGACGCCGAGTGCCCATAACTGTTCTTGCGTAGTTGTTTAGTGCGTATAGGCCAGTGGCCAGACTCAGATCAAATACCAAGATCTCGTTAAGCGTGTTATAATGAAGCAACCGCGAACGCCGACCAGGGCCAGGCCCACCTGTCTCCTAGGTGGTCTCAACCTGCGATGTCGCTCCGCCACAAAGTAACAGTCGTGGGCCGTCGGGAACCCAGGCCCACCTCTACTGGGATGGAGCCACCTGTCCTTCCAGCCCCCACATCGGAATCACTTGCGGGTACTCAACGAGCTGACCCGACTTTAGTCACCATTTGTATAGTATGTATGTATGTATAGTATATACCCATGATCACCTCCCGAGTGATCACGGCCCAATAGTATAGCAAGGCAGACTGACAAGAATGTAGGGCCAATGATTATAAACTAGCATCCTATACTAAGCATTTAGGATTGCGGGTAAAGTATCAACAGAGGTAGCAACAATGTCAGGCTATGCATCAGAATAGGATTAACGGAAAGCAGTAACATGCTACACTACTCTAATGCAAGCAGTATAGAGGAGAATAGGCGATATCTGGTGATCAAGGGGGGCTTGCCTGGTTGCTCTGGCAAGTAGGGGTCGTCAACTCAGTAGTCCAACTGGGGTCACCTGCAGTCTCGGGGTCTACCGGAAAGAAGTAACGGAGAGGGAAACAATAAATAACTAAGCAATCAAAGCATCACAAAGGGTAACAAGGCAATACGCGGTGCTAGGTGTGCCCTAATGCGGTAGTAGGTGATACCGACAAAGGGGAAAACATCTGGGAAAGTATTCCCGGTGTTTCGCGTTTTCGGACAGATGAACCGGAGGGGAATTGTTGCAGGTTCACTATGGTAGGGATGCGTGGCGGACGAACGGGCTGCGTATCTGGATTCGCCTCGTCGTTCTAAGCAACTTTCATGTACAAAGTTTTTCCATCCGAGCTACAGTTTATTTTATATTAATTTTAAAAGATTCAATCATTTTTAGAATTTATTTAATTATTTAATTCTAACATTATCCAGAATAGTGTATGCTGATGTCATCATGACATCAGCATGACGTCAGCGGTCAACAGTCAGTTGACTTGGTCCAACTGACGCGTGGGTCCTATATGTCATAGGCTTAGGTTAACTAAATTGGTTTAGTTAATTAAATAGGTGATTACGTTAACTAATTATGCTTAAATTAAATTAATTAATTAAGTAATTAATTAATTAATCATTATTTTTAATTAGGTATTTTTTTATCTTTTTTTAAAGCATTACATGGCGGGGCCCTTTGTCATTGACCCTGAGGGCCTAGTGGATCGGGCGCTAGCGGGCCACGGGCGTGGCGCCGGCGTTGCACCTGAGGTAGACCCGGACGCCATGGTAGCAGAATCGCCGCCGGGCGTGGCGGTGGCTGCTTGAGGCGGAGGCGGGGACGAGACGACGGCGCCAACACTGGGGCGGTGGCACGAGGCGGCGACACGTCGCCTGGCGGTTCTGATGGCCTTAGCGACAATGGGCTCGCCGAGCAGGTAGGAGGCTCGGCGCCCACGGGAGTAGGGAAGGCGGGCCAAGAGGATGCGGGCTTGGTCGCGGCCGAAGGCGGAGCAGAGCGGGGGAATTGGGCCTGCCAAAGCGGCGTAGCGTGGGCTCGTCGCGCCGCAAGACGCTGCAAACTGGACGGGCGGGTCAGAGCGAGGAGCACGACGAGCGCCGGAGAGGGGAAGAGGAGGCCGAGGGCCTCACCGTGGGTTGCAGAGGACGGGGCAACGGGGGTGGAGGAGGGGGGTCGGGGACGACGCGGTGAAGAGGAGGCAGGCCGGTGGGGAGGAGGAAGCAGGCCGGCGAGGCTCCGGCGTCGAGGTGGTCGTGCAGCAGCGGGGCGGCATCGGGCGGCGGGGTAGGGGCGTCGCGGCGACCTTCTCTCAATCCCGATCCAATCGGGGGAGAGAGGGAGGAGATATTTTATGGGGGAAGTGGGGAGGTCGGTGGTGTCTTTGGGGATTGGGCGAGGTTATGGCGGCGGGTGGGCTGGCTGGCGGCTGGTGGGTTGAGGCCCAAAGGGGGCGGTGTGCTTTCTTTGGCCGTGAGCCTGGGGGAGGTTCCTTTTCTTTTCTTTTTATTTTGTTTTCTGTTTTGAATTTTCTTTTATTATTTCTCTTTTCTGTTTTAATTCATTTTAAAATATTCAGGCACTTTCTAAAAATATGTTTTCTTTACTATAATTACCCTTGTAATATTCGGCACCCACCGAACATTTTTGTTTCAACTTTTGAAAACTTTTGTTGTTTGACATATTTTGAATTTAAATTTGAATCATTTTTTAACCATCGCGAGATTAACTACGGTGACCGCGGTGACATGGCATCATTAGGAGAGGGTTACTGTAGCTAATTATCCGGGCGTCACAGGTGAAATTTGTGTCGCGCATACATAATGACGCACTTAAAATACCATGGGCATAGGCGGAGGCACGACTACAATATGGTCCACAGCGCGGCTCAAACCGACCCAGGACCCGTACAACTTCCCCCTTTTTCTTTCTTTCAGGTCCCTATTCTTTGGAGGCTCTTCCGATAGCCTGATTATCGGACGCATCACGGGACGGAAGCACCAAGGAGGCAAGGAGCTTTGACGTACAAAGGAATTCCCAGGTGGTCTCTGATAACGATCGCTATACCTGTTTTACATACCCACACGCAGATCGCCTCTTGTCAGGACATGTCAAATAGTCCTATTTTTCTTATCGCACTGCTTGTTTACATACGCCTTGACGTATTATTCAAATAACAATGGAAAATAATGTACAGCGTCAGCTTATTATTACATTTGTTTATCTTTTTCCTTGACTGCTTATTTATTACAAATTGCACCCGTACATTCTGGTATGTTCAGTCCACCAGGGGCTTCAGCGTACCCGATATCACGGCAAGAAAAGTCTGAACACTTTCGACAGCGTGGCACCCCGAACTTATAGCATTATATGCATCAGCTCCTAATCATGTCTTGGGTCAATAGTTGGGTTTGCCCGGCTCCCATGTTTTGCCGCCTTACGTTCTGCTACATCTGCAAAGGTGGCACAGGGAGAATTACTGCGATTGTGTCCCGATTCTGGTCGCTGTTTGAGAGGTCTCAAATCCTTAGAGATTTTTTCAGCTTTGGGCGAGGAATCGGCCTTGTCCGATTTAGGCGTGTATAGTGCCCCAAGTTCGGCATTCCAAATACCAGGGGCTACGCCAAAATTTAAAATTATAGACTTCTATGGCTAAGTGAGATTGATAAAGCTGTATAGTCCGATTGCCTTGTTCGCTACTGTAAACACCTCCTTAAAGGACCAAAAATTTGGATAAAGAGTGTTCAGATCTACCCCGAACACCCCGATACTAGTTACATGGGGGCATAAGCCGACGACTGGCCAACTCTCAGATTTTATAAACGGCCGCACAGAAGGTAAAATTTTAAATCAACATCCATTGTATAGTGCAAATGAACTCGTTTTCATATTACAGGATCAAATGAGTACATTCATTCAAATATTACATCCTTAGCACATTCCTCCGCCACAAGGCGGGCGCCCTTTGGGACACTGTCATAATACGTTTCGGGGCGGCGGTGCTCCTTGCCCTTCGGCGGCCCCTCCGTCACCAGCTTCTCAGCATCCATCTTCGCCCAGTGCACTTTCGCGCGGGCGAAGGCCCTGCGCGCACCTTCAATGCAGACTGGCCTCTTCATGACTTCAAGCCACGGGCAGGCATTTACAAGCCGCTTCACGAGGCCGAAGTAGCTGCTGGGCAAGGGCTCGGTAGGCCACATCCGGACTATAAGGTCCTTCATGGCCAGTTCGGCCGCCTTGTGCAATTCGACCAGTTGCTTCAGCTTGTCGCTCAAGGGCATCGGATGTTCGGTCCCAATATATTGAGACCAGAACAACTTCTCCATCGAGCTCCCTTCTTCGGCCTGGTAGAACTTCACGGCATCCGATATGGTGTGCGACAGATCTGCGAACGCTCCTAGAGAGCTCCGAATTCGGTTAAATAAATGGAAAGTCTCCTTCACAAGCTTGCTTTGCATAATGAATGCCTTACCCGCCGCTATCTTCTTGGCCGCCTGAATCTCCTGGAGGGCCCTTTTGGGCTTCAGCTTTGGCATCTCGCATGCTCTGGAGGGCCTCAGCAAGCTCGGACTCTCGCGTCTTAGAGTCACGCTCCAAGGACTCATATTTTTTGGTGAAATCCTGGAGCTCTTGCTGGACCTTGTCGACACAGGCCTCTTGCCTCTCGCTCTCTGTGTGCCCCTTGGCCGCTTTGTCTTCGGCCTCGGTCAGCACCTTCTTAAGGGCTGCCACCTCGGTTGTGGCCCCTATTAAAGTTCATGACGCTTCTATGAGCTCAAACCATTTTTTCCTAATCAATACACAGACGGGGTATTATGTACCTTTGTTCTCCTCGAGCTACCTCTACACAAGGTCGAGCTCTCCTTCGGTCCGCTCCAGGTCCTGCTTCAGTCCGGAGACCTCCACAGTATGAGCGGCAGCGGCCAGCAGTGACGCCTACTTATTCACATGGACATTTTCGGTTAGACTCCTGCGGATGTTATTTGATCCTCTATTCTGCCTTTCTTTCCGAACAACAAATAGAGCATTAGGGCTACTGTCTATACTGTGATATTTTCTAAGAATTTTATTACTTACCTCAAAGCCTGTTAGGAGGCTGGCGCAGGCTTCGGTCAATCCGCTTTTGGTGGACCGGACCTTCTCGATCACCGCACTCATGATGGTGCGGTGCTCTTTGTCAATGGAAGCGCCGCGAAGCACTTCCAGCAAGTTGTCCGATGCCTCTGGATGGACAGAGTTCATTAGAACAGGTGGCTCGCCCTCCTTAGAGTGAGACTGCCTGCCTGAATCCGGAACCACTTGGGTTTCCGAAGCCGCATTCGACTGGGGGCCAGACTTGCTGCGGCCCCCGTCATCAGAATCCATGGGGGTCTTCCCTCCCATGTGCCCAACATCTGGGATTTTGCCTTGGGGCATCTCCAGAACTGTCTCCCCCTGGTCCGGTATCCTCTGAGACAACACCTCGGTGTCGTCCATGGGCTTGGGGGAGGAGGCTGTCGGGAGTGAATTGATATTCATCTCCGACAGG
This sequence comes from Aegilops speltoides, assembly GCA_021437245.1. NCBI lineage: Eukaryota > Viridiplantae > Streptophyta > Magnoliopsida > Poales > Poaceae > Aegilops > Aegilops speltoides. The sequence goes on along the minus strand of JAHHZJ010000965.1, from coordinate 21,357 downwards.
CCCAGAGACCCATCCGAAGAGGATACGTCGATGTGGGCTTTGGCCAGACTGCGTGATCATGTTTGGCATGATAAGAAGCAATAAAGCACAACATACCTGAAGTATTATAGTGTCCGGATACTTACGACTTCGCCAGGGGCTCGTCCCTGGGCAACCACTCCTCGCCGCTGTAGGCGGCTGTGGTGGAGTGGTCCGGAGGGAGGGTCTTTCCTTTCTTGGACACTTTGGCCGCCCTAGACGGGGCGGCCTTCCTTTTATTATCCCCCCGGTTGGGGGAGGGATTTCCTCTTCCTCCTCCTCGTTTTCGTTGGAGGAGCGTGCCTCGGTGTATTCGGACGATGAGTCCGATACAACCTTGCGCGGAAGACCTTTCCTGGTCCCCGCGGCCTTCTTCTCGGCCTTCTTCTCCGGCACCTCATAGGGCGCCAGAAACAACATCTTCGTTAAGATAGGCGCTGCTGGATCCTCGGGTAGTGGAGCTGGACAGTCAATCTGCTCCGCTATCGCTACCCAGTCCTGTTAGATTGGCATGGAGGTTTAGATTCCTTCCGTGGGTATGCTAGTAAAAGACACATCTTGCAAAATATAAAAACTCATCGGATTGGCGGGGCGCTTTGCGCTGAGTCCGTGATATTCGACTATGGGTGGTGGTACCTCGGCGGCCTTGAACAGCACCTTCCAGACATCTTCGTGCGTCGTGTCGAAGAGCTCTCGTAGCATCTGGTGTTCGGCCGGGTCGAACTCCCACATATTGAAAGCCTGTCTCTGGCACGGAAGGATCCGGCGGAAGAGCATGACGTGGACCACATTGACAAGCTTGATTTTCTTGCTTGTCATATTTTTAACGCAGGTCTGGAGTCTGGTCAGCTCCACCGATGAGCCCGAGGCTAAGCCCATCTCTTTCCAGGAGGTGAGCCGCATGGGGATGCCGGATCAAAATTCGGGGGCCACAGCCCAGTTGATGTCGTGTGGCTCGGTGATGTAGAACCACCCCGAGTGCCAGCCCTTCACGGTCTCCACATAGGAGCCTTCGGGCCAGGTGACATTGGGCATCTTGCCAACCATGGCGCCTCCGCACTCCGCTTGCTGGCTGACCACCACCTTCGGCTTCACATTGAAGGTCTTCAGCCATAGGCCAAAGTGGAGCGTAATGCGGTGGAAGACGTCGCACATGACGATAAACACCGAGATGTTGAGGATGATATTGGGGGCCAGATCATGGATGTCCAGCCCATAGTAGAACATGAGCCCGCGGACAACTGGGTGGAGGGGGAATCCTTGTCCGCGCACAAAGTGAGAAAGAAACACTACCCTCTCCTAGGGCTTCGGGGTAGGGATGATCTGCCCTTCGGTAGGGAGCCGGTGCGCGATGTCTGCGGTCAGGTATCCGGCCTCCCGAAGCTTCATGATGTCGTCCTCCTTAACAGAGGAGGCCATCCACTGGCCTCCCGCTCCGGACATACTTGGAATGACTTCTCGGAGAAGGAGAAAGCTTGGGTGCCAGAGCTCGAGCGAGGGAGAATGGATGAGAAGAGGAAGAAGAAGGCATGGGTGGAAAAAGGTGAATCCTTATCTCTTTATAAAGGCAGAACAAACCATGCACCTCCCCACTTGCCCGATAAACTCGCTTATTCCCCAAGCATCACGTTGATGGCATGGTTGGGTTACCAACACCCGTATTGATGAGAATCCCGTGATAAGGGGACGCGATCTCTTCTTCAACAAGACGTGCCAAGGAAACCGCCTCGCAATACATGCAGCAGCTGGTTGAGGAAAACAATTCGAATAATGATCGGGCCGTGGCGTGATGTCACGCTGTGAAAAGTTGTCAGCAAATTAGATTTTTGGAATATTGTACTCTCTACGGTGGTATGTGGAATTTGTTTTGCAGAGTCGGACATGATCCTCATGTTCAAGATCTTCTATGGAGTATTCGGAGAAGGAACCCGCCTTGCAATGTCGAAAACAATCTGCGCGCCAGACTCATCGTCATTGAAGCCTGGTTCAGGGGATACTGAGGGAGTCTTGGATTAGGGGGGGTCCTCGGATAGCCGGACTATATACTTGTGTCGGACGGTTGGACTATGAAGATACAAGATTGAAGACTTCGTCCCGTGTCCGGGTGGGACTCTCCTTTGCGTGGAAGCCAAGCTTGGCAATTCGGATATGTAGATTTCCTTCTCTGTAACTAACTCTGTGTAACCCTAGCCCCCTCCGGTGTCTATATAAACCGGAGGTTTTAGTCCGTAGGACAACAACAATCATAATCATAGGCTAGCTTCTAGGGTTTAGCCTCTACGATCTCGTGGTAGATCAACTCTTGTAATACTCATATAATCAAGATCAATCAAGTAGGAAGTAGGGTATTACCTCCATCGAGAGGGCCCGGACCTGGGTAACCATTGTGTCCCCCGCCTCCTGTTAGCATTAGACTTAGACGCACAGTTCGGGACCCCCTACCCGAGATCCGCCAGTTTTGACACCGACAACCAAATCCTAGTGATGTGGATGAATTTATTTATAGAATTGCTGTAGGGGAAACGAGAAAAATTTCAGATGCAAGTATTACTAGTGTATATTTTCCCGTCCTACGTTACTTTGCATATTTGCTAGTAGATGTTTAATTGGTCATGGGAATAGTGGGGGCCTCAGTGCTCCTGACCTTGCTATTTTGTGCCATGCTTTATTTTGTGATACAACTTTCAGCTTAGGCGCTATTGTTGCTAAACGGTCAAGTCTGAACTGTTCAAAGGGCCCCATCCTTGGAGGTATCTTTGCTTCACGCCTTACGAAACACTTTGAGATACCTATTAGGCACTATGAGAAAGAGGAAAAGTTGCTGCCCACTATTTTCTTAGACTATAAGAGTATGGTAGCACATGATTTTCTTGTTAAAAATAAGAAGCAGAGAATTAAGTATAACTTGGTATTTGCTAAAACTAAGTGTGAGACTATTACCTTGCCTGCACCCTGTTTGTTTAATATACATTTAGGCATGTACCTCATCATGCCCGAGGACATTTATGCATACTAGGAGCTGACACAAGTCCCAGAGCCTGATCCACATCTTGATCCATATCGGGAGTCTATTTATCAGTGGGATCCGGAGAAGCTCGCTAACCAGTGGAATCCCGAGGACCCTCCTTGGTACACTGGAGAGGATCACTTTGATCCATGGGCATAGACCAAATTAGGCCAAAAGCCTAAGCTTGCGGGAGTACGTATTTCTCACCGACATCACATTCATGTTCACACACTCATTCTAGTTGTTGGTGTTCATATTTTTTCATTGTACTATCCATGCTAGTTTATTTTCTTGCTTTCTTCTTGTGTGTTTGAAAAACTTTGAGAAAAACCAAAAAGATTAGTTGTAGCTTTTACCTAGTTTACTTTCCATGCTTGTAGTAGTAATTAAAAGAAAACCCAAAAAGATTTCCCATTCTTCTTTTGCTTGTTGGGAGCTTTCCCGTGTAAATAATTTTATTTTTCTTTGATTTTCATTTCTTTTCTTTGGGGTTTGAGAGGAGAAGACCACGATGAAAATGTTGAGTGGCTCTCATATGCATTATTGTGGATCTAACCAAGAGCCCATATTACCTTGTCTTCTCCTTTGAATTAAATGTTTCTAGATTCCAGCTTAGTCCAATGCACGTGCACTATTATTATTATCCACACCGTTCGGTCATGCAAGTGAAAGGCAATAATGACGATATATGATGACTTGATTGAGATGTGAGAAGCTGGTATGAACTCGAGCTATCTTGTTTTTGTAAATATGATTAGTTCATCGTTCCTGATTCAGCATATTATGAATGAAACATGTTTGCAATGACAATTAGAGATTTAGTCACTCATTCCATGCTTAATTAGCTAGGAGTTTATAATGGTTTACCTTGCGTGCCAACATGCTATTAAAATGGTAGTGATGTGGTATGATAGGGTGGTATCCTCCTTTGAATGATTCGAGTGGCTTGGCTTGGCACATGTTCATGCATGTAGTTGAAAAAAAAAAACATAGCCTCCACGATATTTATGTTAATGGTGATTTATATCCTACTCATGCTTGCACTCATTGTTGGTTAATCCTAATGCATGTTCATGAATGTTGTCACTCTCTAGTTGGTCGCTTCCCAGTCTCTTTCTAGCCTTCACTTGTACTAAGCAGGAATACTGCTTGTGCATCCACTTCCATAAACCCCAAAGTTGTTCCATAAGAGTCCACCATACCTTCCTATATGCGGTATTTACCTGCCGTTCCAAGTAATTTATATGTGACAATCTCTAAACCTTCAAATGAATATCGGTTTTGTATGCTCGAATAGATCATGTATCAACTACGGTTGTCTATATCTTCCATGCTAGGTGGGTTATTCTCACAATGAGTGGACTCCGCTCATTATTCACGAGAAAATGGCCGGTAACCAGGATGCCCAGTCCCATGTGTAAGGGCATATTTCACCCTAAGTGGTTTTGGTGATTGATGACAATGCTTTTGTGGACTAATCGTGTGCTTTGAGCATTTCATATATCTCTTGTGTTGGCACAAGATGGTTCGATGCCCCTCGGAGCCTAGTGAAGACGGTGTTTTTCTACGTTTTCTTTTCATGGATTTGAGTCGTAGGAAAGCCGTACTATTAAGAGGGGGTCCGCTTCGGAAAGGTTAGGGTGCTATCATCACGTACACATCTGTTCCTTTGCGCCACCTTTCCCCTTGCCTCTTTGGAGCACCGATCAGTTATCTGTTTCTTTGCAAAATGAATGACTCCAAGTGGTAGTGTGCTGTGGCGTATGGTAGTACTGCTCAAGGGAGCAGTAGTACCGCAGAGGCTCACGATAGTACCGTCTGAGTTTGTGGTAGTACGGCACCTCCTTGTGGTAGTACCGCTTCGAGGTCGCGGTAGTACCGTGACTTCTGGCCAAGCACTGCTACTTGCGCGGAAGTATGGGCGGATGTACTTTTTTACATCCGCACCCTATGCGGTAGTACCGCTCCCAGGATGCGGTAGTACCGTGTCGGGTTTTTGCACCAATCTTAACTCAGCGAAAGTAGTCATGAATGTAATTTTATTCATTTGTGCCTTCCCAGCCCAGTCAAACCCTGCCTTGCGGTAGTACCGCAAGGGCGCACGGTAGTACCGCTTGCAGCGTCAATGCAAAAGGGCCTCTTCTGGTGTCTACCGTGGGTGCGGTTGCACCGCACCGCCTTGCGGTAGTACAAAAATGCCTTGCGGTAGTACCGCTTGTCTGGTGCTGTAGTACCGCATGTCACGAGCTGGTTAAGTGGATAACGGTTGGGTTTGTCCCTTGACTATAAAAGGGGAGTATTCTTCTCCGCGTTGACTACCTCTTCCATCACCAAGCTCCATTTTCGCCCAATCTCTTTCCCTAGCCAATAAAACTTGTTGATTCTCTAGGGATTGGTTGAGAAGGCCTCGGTCTACACTTCCACCAAGAGAAATTTGATTCCCCCTCCAATCCCTTGCGGATCTTGTTACTACTGGGTGTTTGAGCACCCTAAATGGTTGAGGTCACAGTGGAGCCATAGTCCATTATGATGAAGCTTCGTGGTGTCGTTGGGAGCCTCCAATTAAGTTGTGGAGATTGCCCCAACCTTGTTTGTAAAGGTTCGGTCGCCGCCTCCAAGGGCACCAATAGTGGAATCACGGCATCCCGCATTGTGTGAGGGAGTGAGGAGAATATGGTGGCCCTAGTGGTTTCTTGGGGAGCATTGTGCCTCCACACCGCTCCAACGGAGACGTACTTCCCCTCAAAGGGAAGGAACTTCGGTAACACATCCTCGTCTCCATCGGTTCCACTTTTGGTTTTCTCTCACCTTTACTTGTGCAAGCTATATTGTGTTATATCCTTTGCTTGCTTGTGTGCTTATTGTTGTTGCATAATATAGGTTGCTCACCTAGTTGCATATCTAGACAACCTACTTTGATGCAAAGTTTAATTTGGCAAAGAAGACCTAAAAATTGTTAGTTGCCTATTCACCCCCACCCCACCCCCCTCTAGTCAACTATATCGATCCTTTCAATTGGTATCATAGACTCATCTCTTTATTAAGGACTTTGCCGTCCGAAGAGTATGGTTGACACCGTAGAAGGTGGGGAGGAGCACTCCGGTGTGAATCCGGTCTCGTCTACGGCCGATGAGGGGATCGCGGTCTCTCGTGAGGAATTCAATGTGGCTTTGGACACATTGAAAATCTCCATGACGACCGAGGTTGAAAGCATTTTAACAAGTTCTTAGAAGGGCTTAAATTATCCACCGCACCAACGAAAGTGGGTGATCCCGCTAACAAGGTGATGGATGCTAACTCCGACAAGGGGAAGCTACTAGTGAAAAAGCTCCTTCATCTAGTAGTAAAAATGGTAGTGGAATCTTTGCCCATGTTGAACCTCCACATTCTTATGGAGGACCGGTTCCTTCCACTCATTTGAATCATGTTGGTCCTCCTCCTAAGATTGTGAAAAATGAGGATTTTGACTCTTGGGTCTATCACTTTAAACGTCATTTAAATCATGTTAATACTAAACTTTGGAGAATCATTGAGCAAGGTTTCTATCCGCATGACCCAAGCAACTTCACCCCTAGATAAGCCGCGGACCATCAATTCAACGAGAATGCTCTTTTCATCATCCAAGATGCAATTTCATCCAAAGATATTGCGCAACTCCGACCATTCACTATGGCCAAGGAAGCATGGCACCATGTTGTTTCCATTTACAAAGGAAGCGCAAGCATTCAACGCTCCAACTATGAAGTGGTGCAAGATGAAGCCGATGAGTTTGCAATGAATGAAGATGAAGAACCTCGCGAGCTTTACCGAAGATTAACCACTCTTGCGGTCTCACTCCGAGATCATGGGAGCAAGGATACGTATGACAATTGGATCAAGCGCAAGTTTCTCAAGGCCATGATGCCTTACCACAAGGCCGTATCCTCCATCATCCGTCAAAGGCTGGACTTCCACACCTTGTGCTCAAGTGAAGTGTTGGATGAGTTTGTGGCGATGAGGATCTTGGACAAGACCGCCGACAATGTGGTGTTGCATTCTCAAAGAGCATAGAAGCCCAACATTGCCTTGAAGGACAAGGCTAGTGTGGAAGAGGAGGATGAAGAGGTAGATTAGGAGAGCAACCCCGAAGACACGAAATATGATTATCATGAGCACATGGCTCTCGCTTCAAGGCAATTTTGGAGCAAGAAGAACTCAAGGCCCAATTTCAACAAGAACAACTCAAGTGGCTTCAAAGGAAAGAAACATGTGAGAACATGTTACAATTGTGGCAATGTGAGCCACTTTGTTGTGGAGTGCCATTACGTGAAGCGGGAAGACAATGGTGGCAAGCTCATCCGGAAAGACAAAGCCAAGTCCTTCCCTAACAAGAACAACTTCACCAAGAAGACTCCGACCAAAGGGTTGGTGGAACAAGAAGAGTACAATGAGGATGATGATGTTGATGAAGATGGTGAAGGCATGGGCCTCTGTTGCCATTGCCACAACTCCACGGGTGTCTCTCTTCGATTCACCCAACGAGAACATCACCGCCAAGTGCCTCATGGCCAAAGCCACCAACAAGGTAACCCCCAACATCAAAACTACCATCATTAGTAATCCTTCCTTGACGGATTACATTGATGAAAGTGAGGGGTCTAATGAGGAAGTGAATGAATTTGAGTCTTTTATGAGTAAGATCAAGGGCAACTCCATGAAGCACTTCGTTGCTCTCTTAGAACAACTTGGTGAAGCCAATGACATGATCGAGTCTCATGAAGAAACCATCTCTAAGATGGAAGGTCATAGTCGTGACTATGCCGATGAGATATCGGATCTCTCTAATGTGCTTGAGGAAGAGTGTGTTAATAGTTTGGCTCTTGAGGAGTCACACAACGATGACCATGCTAAATTAAAGAAAGATCTTGATCGTGCTCTTGTTGTATCTCGTGTGCTCGATTCCAAGAAGGCTAAACTTGGGGTTGACCATGCAAGGCTCAAGGAGGAGTTTGATATACTTGACAAGGCTCACAAGGCCTTGAAGGGTGCTCATGCTAGCCTCAAGGAGTCTCATGATCAACTCCAAGTGAAGCTAACCAAGGAGAAAGCAACTTTTCCTCATATGGTCTTAATTGATAATGCAAATGCTACTAACCCGTGTTGTGAGCATGTGCATCTTGTGGAGGAGAATGCCAAGTTGAAGGAGCAACTTGATAAAGGCCTTGTGTCTTGCATACAAGGTGAAAAGAATCTCACTGACCTTTTGAGCAATCAAAAGGAAGTTGTGGCCAAGGAGGGAGTTGGGTTCGCACCCAAGTCCAAGAAAAAGAAGAAGAAAGACAAGGCCAAACGACCTCCTCATCTCAAGCAAACTTTTGTGAAGGAGGGAGAGGGTGCTTCTAAGGAGAAGAAGAACAATGTTAAGGGTGGTGATGTCAAGAAGGGCAATGCCACCCCTCCAACAAAGCCGGCGACTTTAACCATTCTTATGTGTTATGCCGTGCTAGTGATGGGCATGTTTATGCTAAATTTGTTGGTTCTCCTTATGAGTACATTGAATGGTCTATTTTGGGTTCCTAAGACCCTTGTTACTAACATCAAAGGACCCATTACAAAATGGGTACCTAAAACCAAGCATTGATCTCTTGTAGGTGCTTGCTTCCGATGGGGGATCATGGTTGCTCGATAGTGGAGCCACAAATCATATGACCGGAAGCAAGGGCTTGGTGGTGGACGTGCACAAGATCCAATCTATGCCCAACAATGTCGAGTGGGGTGATGACTCATCTTCCAAGGTATTGGGTCTTGGCAAGGTTGTCATTTCTCATGATCTCACGATCAAGAAAGTCATGCTTGTTGAGTCCCTTGAATACAATTTACTTTCCATTCGTCAACTTGCACTCATGGGCTTTGCCACATTCTTTGATATTGATACTGTGGCCCTCTTGTGGAGCAAGACTCTTAAAGTAGCCTTTGTTGGGCATGTCGAGAACGGTCTTTATGTGGTTAACTTTTCGGAGAGACCCACTAAGACCGCAACATGCCTAATGGCTAAAGTTGATGTGGGGTGGATTTGGCATCGCCATTAAGCCCATGTCAATATGAGATCTTGCAAAGTCTTCTTAAGGGGAACCATGTCCGTGGACTAACAAATGTTAGCTTTTGCCAAAGATCGTGCTTGCAGTGATTCTATCGAAGGAAAGTTACATGAGAAGGCTCACCCTCCCACGACTATCATCTACTTGAAGAGACCCTTGGAGCTCCTTCACATGGATCTCTTTGGGCCTCCATCCTTTGATAGTCTTGGGGGTAGAAAGTATGCTTGGTGATTGTCAATGATTATTCAAGGTACACTTGGGTGTATTTCTTCAAGAGGAAGAGTGAAACTCAACAAACTGTCAGCGACTTTGCAAATGAAGCTGAATGTCAACACGATGCAAAGATCTTGACAATAAGAAGTGACAACGGCGCCGAGTTCAAGAACTACACCTTGGATGAGTTTCTTAGTTATGAGGGGATCAAGCATCAATATTCCGCACCATACACCCCTCAACAAAATGGTGTAGCGGAGAGGAAGAACCGGATGTTGATGGATGCGGCAAGGACCATGCTGGCGGATTTCAAGTCTCCTTACAACTTTTGGGCCGAAACCATCAACACCGCGTGTCATGCATCCAATCGGCTCTATCTCCGCAAAGGATTGAACAAGACTCCATATGAAATACTCACCGGTAACAAGCCCAACCTCAAGTACTTTCGGGTGTTTGGTTGTAAGTGTTTCATTCTTAAGAAAGGTGTTCGTTTGTCTAAATTTGAGGCTAGAGCTTGTGAGAGCATATTTGTTGGTTATGCTACAAACTCCCATGATTACCTTGTCCTCAACAAGTCCACAGGACTCATTGAGGAGACGTGTAACGTGGAGTTTGATGAGAATAACGGCTCCCAAGTGGAGCAAAGTGGTACTTGTGATGTAGGTGATGAAATTCCTCCCCAAGCCATAAGAAGAACGGGTGTTGGTCATATCCTACCCATTGAGTAACTCCTTGTGGCCATAGGAGAAGGACAATGCTCCACTCAAGTGGAGCCATCACCAACCCAAGACCCACACGCTTTCGAAGAACAAAGTGAAGGCCCTCAACCAAGGGAACAAGATCAAGGGCAAGATCAACCTCAAGATGGTGGTGAACCACCACGTGATACCCACGGTCAAGTTCTCCCTTCTGAGCAAGTTCAAGATCAAGATCAAGCTCAAGATCAAGAACAAGCTCAAGACAGCGCTCAAGATGATCAAGTTTCCTCTCCTCGTCTCACTCCTGAGGAGGAATTGGAGCGTCGTGCCGCTAAGATTGCATCCAAGCTCACAACCAAAGATCATCTCATGAAGAATGTGCTTGGAAGCCTAAGAAAGGGGGTAAGAACTCATAGACAATTAGCAAACTATTTCGAACATCACGCGTTTGTTTCTTGTGTCAAACCCCAAAAGTTCTATGAGGCGCTCGAGGATCCGGATTGGCTCAATGCCATGCATGAAGAACTCAACAACTTCGAGCACAACAAGGTGTGGAGATTGGTGCCAAGGCCATCAAGGGACCATAATGTATTGGAACTAAGTGGATATTCAAGAACAAGCAAGATACTCACGGGATTATTGTTCGCAACAAGGCTCATTCGGTAGCACAAGGCTACTCCCAAGTCGAGGGTATTGACTACGGTGAAACCTTTGCTCCCGTTGCTCGACTTGAATCTATCCGTTTGTTGATTGCTTATGATTCTCATCATAACTTCAAGCTGCAACTAATGGATGTGAAAAGTTCTTTTCTTAATGGTCCTATTAATGAGTTGGTGTATGTCAAATAACCCCCGGGGTTTGAGGATCCCTATTTCCCCGATGATGTGTACCAACTCGACAAGGCACTCTATGGCCTTAAACAAGCCCCGCGTGCGTGGTATGAGCATCTTACCGATTTGTTGCAAGATCGTGGGTTTGAAATTGGGAAAATCGACCCCACTCTTTTTACTAAGAAGGTCAAAGGGGAGTTGTTATGCCAACTATATGTCAATGATATTATCTTTGGTTCCCCTAACAAAGCTTTCAATGAGGAATTTGCCGCTCTCATGACCTCAAAGTTCAAGATGTCCATGATGGGAGAGTTGAAGTTCTTTCTCGGGTTCGAAATCAAGCAAAGAAGAGAAGGAACCTTCATCAACCAAGCCAAATACACTCAAGACATGCTCAAGAGATTCAAGCTAAGTGATGTCAAGCCGGCTTCTACTACAATGCCCGTCAAATGCCAACTTGACATAGATCCCAATGGTAAAGCGGTGGATCAAAAGGTATATCGCTCCATGATTGGCTCCCTGCTTTACCTTTGTGCATCTAGACCGGATATCATGTTGAGTGTGGGAATTTGTGCACGGTTTCAAGCCGCACCTAAGGAAAGCCACTATGTGGCGGTCAAGCGAATCTTTCGATATTTGGCTCATACCCCAAACTTTGGCTTGGGGTACCCAAGAGGAGCCAACTTCAACCTTTTGGGCTATTCAGACTCAGATTGGGTGGGAGACAGAGTGGATAGGAAGTCCACCTCCGGAGGGTGCCAATTTCTTGGTTGCTCGTAGGTGAGTTAGTCCTCTAAGAAGCAAAGTTGTGTGTCTCTCTCGTCCACCGAAGCGGAGTATGTGGCTGCCGGTAGTTGTTGTGCTCAACTTCTATGGATGAGGCAAAATTTGAAGGATTACGGTGTCATTTGTAACGAAGTGCCTCTTTGGTGTGATAATGAAAGTGCCATCAAGATCTCTCTCAACCCCATGCAACACTTCAAGAAGAAGCATATTGAGATTCGATATCACTTCATCCGGGATCACATTAGGCGAGGGGAGATCAAGCTCAAGTATGTCAACACTCATGATAACCTTGCAGATATTTTCACGAAGCCCTTGGATGAAGAAAGATTTTGTGAGTTAAGGCATGAGCTAAATATCATTGATTTAAGTAATGTATCTTGAACCCCTGCACACCCCACCATACTCAACTTGATATCTTGTTTAGATGTAGGCATGGACATAGGGGGAGTGTTGTTCTCTCAATGAACTCTCCCTCCCCCACTATGCATAAATTGATCATCTCTTTCACATTACCAATTCTTGATCGTACATGTGCTTCAAAGACGAGTTTTGGTAATGGGCCCAAGGATAACTCTTCGCGGTGCCATACCAGTTGACTCAAACATAGGCGGCTTCGGCCATCGTCCTCTCTTCTTGAGAAGTTTTTGCTTGTGCTTGTTCCTTGTTGTCTTTTGCCTTCTTGTTGTGCCATGGTTGTGTCTGCGCTGCCTCATAGGTGTGTGCGGTTGCGTGTCCAGTCGCTTGGAGGTGTTTGTGCAAAGACCGTGTTTCTCTGTTTTGTAGAAACGAGCACTTTCTTGGGTCTATGGTACTACCGCGGCATGCCACGGTACTACCGCAAGAGAAGAGCATGGTACTACCGCTTCCATCGCGGTAGTAATTTTTTACTGCCGCTGGAAGAGCGGTACTACCACCCTGTGTGCGGTACTTCCGCCCGGGAAGTACTACCGCGATGACCTACGGTACTACCGACCGTCATGAAAGCCAGGTGGGGTCAAGACGGGTAGGGGAGTTTCAACTCCCGTGCACAATCAACCTTTCCCATCCATCTCTCTCTCTCTCTCTCTCTCTCTCTCTCTCTCTCTCTCTCTCTCTCTCTTTCCCAAGAATGACGCTGGAGGACCTCGCTAGCTCTCCATCTTCGGCTGCTCTCCTCGCATTCCGACCGGTGGGATTGTTCCCCACCTCACCCTCTTGCCATGGGACAAGGTTTCTCCCCGAATCCTCTCTCTCTTTGCCTCGTAGTTTTGCTTCTAGGTTTTCGGGGAGATGCATGTTGTTCTTGAGATTTTAGGCCAAATCTTTGCAAGAGAAGGATGTAGGAGAGTAGTAGTGCAGTAGATATGCTATTTGGAATGTTGGCACACAGCGCAGCACTCTCTTTCCTTGCGTCGGTGACAAAGATAAGGTGCATGCTTACCTTGTGGATATGATGCTTCTGTGTGAGGAGGTGCGTCAGCATGCTGCCAGCCCCTGGACATTTCTCATATCATGTGGAATGAGCTCCGGCTTGCTGTCTTCAATCGCAAAGTTCCCATCTATGGTCCTTACCTGCACCATCTGATCTCGAAGACTTGGGACAAGATGCTTCCAGAGGAAGACTTCTCTGCACCCAACTGGATTCGCCACGAGCCTATCAAGCTGTGTCTGAAGAACAAGTGGGCCAATACCACCACTAGAGCTGAGGCTGAGGCTGCTAATGAATGTGGATGAGGACGAGGTTGAGGAGGAGGAGGAGGCTGAGGACAGTTCTGCTAGGTATGCTCCTCCACCTTCTGAGCCTCTTGGGCTAAGAAGCTGAAGGCCAAGATGAAGACCCTGTTCTATATGCAAGCCAAGGGGCAGTGCAGGACCCATGTTGCTTCCAAGGAGAGTCGCCACCGCGACAAGAGGATCTTGAGGACCTTTGGTGAGATTGTGGACAGTGGGTCCAAGGTGAACTTCACTCTGGAGGTTAACTGGATAGCCAAGCAGGGATATCAGTGGACCGAGTCTGAGGAGGAGACCGTTCCAGTTGCAGATTCCGAAGAGGAGCATGTGGAGTGACCTTTGCAGAGGGTGCTACCACCTATGTCGTAGGTGTCCTCTCTGCCCTTTTGGTGTCTCGATGCCAAAGGGGGAGAGAGTGTAGGATTTGCTTTCGTTAAACTTCGTTTGTGTTGCTTTTGTTTGGCTTGTGCTTGTGAGACCTGCTATTCTATCATATGGTGTAAGACATATGCACTCAAGCTTACCTTATTGTCTCTCATGCTTAGTGTAATTTATTTCATGCTTAGTGTTATTTATATCGTGGCAAGGAATGTCTCGTCTACAAAATATAGGGGGAGTGTTGATCCTAGCATGTGTGTCATGCAGTCCAAAGCATTCATATAGAGTGCACACATCTAGGGGGAGCCTGCCTATACTTTGTAGAAGTTGGGATAGCTTATATTCATTTGTGTCCTCTTATGAGCAAATCCCGTATTGTCATCAATCCACCAAAAAGGGGGAGATTGTAAGGGCATATTTCACTCTAAGTGGTTTTGGTGATTGATGACAATGCTTTTGCGGACTAATCGTGTGCTTTGAGCATTTCAGATAACTCTTGTGTTGGCACAAGACGGTTCAATGCCCCTCGGAGCCTAGTGAAGATGGTGTTTTTCTACGTTTCCTTTTGGTGGATTTGAGTCGTAGGAAAGCCGTACTATTAAGAGGGGGTCCACTTCAGAAAGGTTAGGGTGGAATCATCACGTACACGTCTGTTCCTTTGCACCACCTTTCCCCTTGCCTCTTTGGAGCAGCGATCAGTTATCCGTGTCTTTGCAAAATGAACGACTCCAAGTGGTAGTGTGTTGTGGCGTACGGTAGTACTGCTCAAGGGAGCAGTAGTACCGCAAAGGCTCGCGGTAGTACCGTCCGAGGATGCGGTAGTACCGCTCCTCCTTGAGGAAATACCGCTCCGAGGTCGCGGTAGTACCGTGACTTCTGGCCTAGCACTACTACTCGCGTGGAAGTAGGGGCAGATGTAATTTTTTACATCCACGCATGCCCTATGCGGTATAACCGCTCCCTGGATGCGGTGGTACCTGCTACGTCTTGAGCTTGCGTTGGTTTTCCTTGAAGAGGAAAGGGTGATGCAGCAATAGTAGCGTAAGTATTTCCCTCAGTTTTTGAGAACCAAGGTATCAATCCAATAGGAGGCTCCTCAAAAGTCCCACGCACCTACACAAACAAACAAGAACTCGCAACCAACGCAATAAAGGGGTTGTCAATCCCTTCACGGGCACTTGCGAAAGTGAGATCTGATAGAGATAATATGATAAGATAAATATATTTTTGGTATTTTATAATATAGATTGGAAAATTAAAGATGCAAATAAAAGTAGATTGAAAGCTTATATGATAAGAGATAAACCCGGGGGCCATAGGTTTCACTAGTGGCTTCTCTCAAGATAGCATAAGTATTACGGTGGGTGAACAAATTACTGTCGAGCAATTGATAGAAATACGAATAATTATGAGATTATCTAGGCATGATCATGTATATAGGCATCACGTCCGTGACAAGTAGACCGACTCCTGCCTGCATCTACTACTATTACTCCACACATCGACCGCTATCCAGCATGCATCTAGAGGATTAAGTTCGTGAGAACAGAGTAACACATTAAGAAAGATGACATGATGTAGAGGGATAAACTCATGCAATATGATATAAACCCCATCTTTTTATCCTCGATGGCAACAATACAATACGTGCTGTGCTTCCCTAACATCCTTTGGGAAAGGACACAGCAAGACTGACCCAAAGCTAAGCACTTCTCCCATTGCAAGAAAGATCAATCAAGTAGGCCAAACCAAACTGATAATTCGAAGAGACTTGCAAAGATAACTTAATCACACATAAAAGAATTCAGAGGAGATTCAAATATTTCTCATAGATAAACTAGATCATAAACCCACAATTCATCGGATCTCGACAAACACACCGCAAAAAGAGTTACATCGAATAGATCTCCAAGAAGATCAAGGAGAACTTTGTATTGAGATTCAAGAGAGAGAAGAAGCCATCTAGCTAAAAACTATGGACCCGAAGGTCTGTGTAAACTACTCACAACTCATCGGATAGGCCTTGGAGATGATGTAGAGGCCCTCCATGGTTGATTCCCCCTCCGGCGGAGCGCCGACGAAGGCTCCAAGATGGGATCTCATGGATCTGAGAAGGTTCTGATGGTGGAAATAGGTTTCCATGGTAAACCACGATGTTTTCGGGGTACATGGGTATATGTAGGAGGAAGAAGTAGGTCGGTGGACGCTCGAGGGGCCCACGAGGGTGGGGGGCGCGCCCACCTGTAGGGGGCGCACCGGGCACCCTCGTGGCTGCCTCCTTTGTTTCTTGACTTCCACTCAATGTCCTCTGGATCACGTTTGTTCCAAAAAGATCGCTCCCGAAGGTTTCATTCCGTTTGGACTCCGTTTGATATTCCTTTTCTTCGAAACACTGAAATAGGCAAAAAAACAGCAATTCGGGCTGGGCCTCCGGTTAGTAGGTTAGTCCCAAAAATGATATAAAAGTGTAAAGTAAAGCCCATAAACATCCAAAACGGGTAATATAATTGCATGGAACAATCAAAATTATAGATACGTTGGAGACGTATCAAGCATCCCCAAGCTTAATTCCTGCTCGTCCTTGAGTAGGTAAATGATAAAAACAGAATTTTTGATGTGGAATGCTACCTAGCATAATTCTCAATGTAATTTTCTTTATTGTCGCATGAATGTTCAGATCCAAATGATTCAAAATAAAAGTTCATATTGACATAAGAAATAGTACTACTTCAAGCATACTAATCAAAGCAATCATGTCTTCTCAAAATAACATGGCTAAAGAAAGTTCATCCCTACAAAATCATATTGTTAGGTCATGCTTCATTTTCGTCACACAAAAATGCTCCCATCTTGCACACTCCCGATGAAAAGCCAAGCAATTGTTTCGTATTTAAATAATCTCAAACTTTTTCAACTTTCACGCAATACATGAGCGTGAGCCATGGATATAGCACTATGGGTGGAATAGAATATGATGAGGGAGATTGTGTGGAGAAGACAAAAAAGGAGAAAGCCTCACATTGGCGAGGATAATCAATAGGCTATGGAGATGCCCATCAATTGATGTCAACATGAGGAATAGGGATTTCCAAGCAACGGATGCACTAGAGCTATAAATGTATGAAAGCTCAACAAAAGAAACTAGTGGGTGTGCATCCAACTTGCTTGCTCACAAAGACCTAGGGCAGTTTGAGGAAGCCCATTGTAGGAATATACAAGCCAAGTTCTATAATGAAAAATTCCCACTAGTATATGAAAGTGACAACATATGAGACTCTCTATATGAAGAACATGGTGCTACTTTGAAACACAAGTGTGGAAAAAGATAGTAACATTTCCCCTTTTTTATTTTATTTTTTTGGGCCTTCCTTTTTTTACTTGGCCTTTTTTGGCCTTTCTTTTCTTTATTTGGCCTTTTGGGGGGGGGGACAATGCTCTAATAATGAGGATCATCACACTTCTATTTATTTACAACTCATGAATTACAACTCAATACTAGAACAAGATATGACTCTATATGAATGCCTCCGGCGGTGTACCGGGATGGGCAATGAATCAAGTGACATGTATGAAAATTATGCATGGTGGCTTTGCCAGAAATACGATGTCAACTACATGATCATGCAAGGCAATATGACAATGATGATGTGTGTCATGATGATGAACGGAACGGTGGAAAGTTGCATGGCAATATATCTCGGAATGGCTATGGAAATGCCATAATAGGTAGGTATGGTGGCTGTTTTGACGAAGATATAAGGAGGTTATGAGTGATAGAGCATATCGTATCACGGGGTTTGGATGCACCGGCGAAGTTTGCACCAACTCTCAAGGTGAGAAAGGGCAATGCACGGTACCTAAGAGGCTAGCAATGATGGAAGGGTGAGAGTGTGTATAATCCATGGACTCAACATTAGTCAAAAGAACTCATATACTTATTGTAAAAATCTACAAGTCATCAAAAACCAAGCACTACGCGCATGCTCCTAGGGGGATAGATTGGTAGGAAAAGACCATCGCTCGTCCCCGACCGCCACTCATAAGGATGCACAATCTAAGAACACCTCATGTCTCAAATTTGTTACACAACTTTTACCATACGTGCATGCAACGAGACTTGCCAACTTCAATACAAGCATTCTTTAAATTCATAATCACCCAACTAGCATGACTCTAATATCACTACCTCCATATCTCAGAACAATTATCAAGTATCAAATTGATGATAGCATCCTATTCACTTCTTATGATAGTTTATATTATACCCAACTAGGATGCCCATCATTCTAGGACCAATTTTATAAACATAGCAAATACCATTTTGTTTCTAAAAGACTCTAAAAATAATATAAGTGAAGCATGAGATATTAACAATTTCTACAAAATTAAGCCACCGCCGTGCTCTAAAAGATATAAGTGAAGCACTAGAGCAAAAACTATCTAGCTCAAAAGATATAAGTGAAGCACATAGAGTATTCTAGCAAATTCCAATCAAGTGGGTTTCTCCCAAAAGGTGTGTACAGCAAGGATGATTATGGTAAACTAAAAAGCAAAGACTAATATCATACAAGACGCTCCAAGCAAAACACATATCATATGGCGAATAAAATATAGCTCAAGTAAAGTTCTGAGATGACGAAGGCGAAAGAGGGATGCCTTCAAGGGCATCCCAAGCTTAGCTTTGGTTATCCTTGAATATCTTGGGGTTCCATGGGCATCCCCAAGCTTAGTCTTTTGCTACTCCTTATTCCATAATCCATCAAATCTTTACCCAAAACTTGAAAACTTCACAACACAAAACTCAACAGAAAATCTCATAAGCTCCGTTAGTGCAAGAAAGAAAAACCACCACATAAGGTACTGTAATGAACTCATTCTTTATTTATATTGGTGTTAAACCTACTGTATTCCAACTTCTTTTTGGTTCATACCCTACATACTAGCCATAGATGCATCAAAATAAGCAAACAACACACGACAAACAGAATCGGTCAAAAACAGAACAGTCTGTAGCAATCTGCAACTCTCGAATACTTCTGGAACTCTAAAACTCCTACGAAAATAGGAAGTCCTGGGCAATTTGTCTATTGATCTACAGCAAAAAGAATCAACTCAAAATCACGTTTATGTGAATTACTAAAATTATTTTCGTGCATGCAAAGTTTCTGTTTTTTCAGCAGAATCAAATTAACTATCACCATAGGTTATCCTATAGGTTCTACTTGGCACAAACACTAAAATGAAAACACATATAAACATAATGTAGATGCAAATTTAATACTAAACAGAAGCAAAAACAAAAAATAAAATAAAATGGGGTTGCCTCCCAACTAGCGCTATCGTTTAACGCCCCTAACTAGGCATAAAAGCGAGGATAGATCTAAGTAGTGCCATCTTTGGCACTCAATTCTTCAATAAAGCACTTATAATTTTTTAGGAGTTTCTTTCTTTTTAGCAATGATTAAGCTCCTAGGCAAGAAATCAAGATATTCATTTGAAGCAAAAGGTTCCTTTATGATAGAGAGACAATTGGGGTGAACACTTATTGATTGAGATCCGCATTTTCCTTATTAGAAGATTCACCCTTATTATTAGGAACATACATTAATTTGGCAATTTTAGTAGGCTGAGTGGAAGTATTTTTCACGGATGAAAAGGCAGCCCCTAAGTTGGTAATGATATCCTCAAGTTTACCGAGTCTTGAAGAATTTTGATCTATTCTTTCGTTAACTATATGTTCTTTATACTTAAAACTTTTCAGAGTAGCTCCAACCTTAGATCCAAATTGGGTGATTTGATTGTGGATATTTTTATCCAAATTTTCAATTAACTCAACAGTAGCAACTTTATTTTCACTAATTTCAAGCCTTTGCATAACATGTTCCAAAGTTAAGATAGTTCTATTAACCAAGAGAGGTGGTGGACCAAACAAATCTAACATAGCATTATAGGCATCAAAAGTGTGGCTACCCAAGAAATTCCCTCCGATAATGGTATCAAGAATATATCTATTCCAGGGAGTAATGCCTACATAAAAATTGCGAAGAAGGACGGAAGTGGATTGCTTCCTTGTAGATTTATTTTGAGCATTGCAAATTCTATGCCAAGCATCCTTTATGTTTTGTCCCTCCCGTTGTTTAAAATTAAGAACTTCATGACCGGTAGTATTAACGATAATAGGAGGACTAGCCATAGCGGCAAAATAAAAGATCTAACAGACGAGCACACAAAACGGCAAGAGAAGGAGAGAGGAGATTAGTAAAGAGAGGGCAAATAAAACGGCAAGGGTGAAATGGGGGAGAGGAAAACGAGAGGCAAATGGCGAATAATGTAAGTGCGAGGGAGATGAGTTTGTGATGGGTACTTGGTATGTCTTGACTTGAGCGAAGACCTCCTCGAACAGGCGCGCGAAATCCTTCTTACTACGCCTTGAGCTGCGTTGGTTTTCCTTGAAGAGGAAAGGGTGATGCAACAATAGTAGCGTAAGTATTTCCCTCGATTTTGAGAACCAAGATATCAATCCGATGAGGAGGCTCCTCAAAAGTCCCACGCACCTACCCAAACAAACAAGAACTCGCAACCAACGCAATAAAGGGGTTGTCAATCCCTTCACGACCACTTGCGAAAGTGAGATCTGGTAGAGATAATATGATAAGATAAATATATTTTTGGTATCTTATAGTATAGATTGGAAAAGTAAAGATGCAAATAAAAGTAGATAGAAAGCTTATACAATAAGAGATAAACCTGGGGGCCATAGGTTTCACTAGTGGCTTCTCTCAAGATAGCATAAGTATTACAGTGGGTGAATAAATTACTGTCGAGCAATTGATAGAAAAGCGAATAATTATGAGATTATCTAGGCATGATCATGTATATAGGCATCACGTCAAGTAGACCGACTCCTGCCTACATCTACTACTATTACTCCACACATCGACCGCTATCCAGCATGCATCTAGAGTATTAAGTTCATAAGAACAGAGTAACGCATTAAGAAAGATGACATGATGTAGAGGGATAAACTCATGCAATATGATATAAACCCCATCTTTTTTTATCCTTGATGGCAACAATACAATACGTGCCTTGCTGCCCCTGCTGTCACTTTGAAAGGACACCGCAAGATTGAACCCAAAGCTAAGCACTTCTCCCATTGCAAGAAAGATCAATGTAGTAGGCCAAACCAAACTGATAATTCGAAGAGACTTGCAAAGATAACTTAATCACACATAAAAGAATTCAGAGGAGATTCAAATATTTCTCATAGGTAAACTTGATCATAAACCCACAATTCATCGGATCTCGACAAACACACCGCAAAAAGAGTTACATCGAATAGATCTCCAAGAGGATCAAGGAGAACTTTATATTGAGATTCAAAGAGAGAGAAGAAGCCATCTAGCTAAAAACTATGGACCGAATGTCTATGGTAAACTAATCACAACTCATCTGAGAGGCCTTGGAGATGATGTAGAGGCCCTCTGTGGTCGATTCCCCCTCCGGCGGAGCGCCAGCAAAGGCTCCAAGATGGGATCTCGCGGATACAGAAGGTTACGGCGGTGGAAATAGGATTTCGTGGTCGCTTCTGATGTTTTCGGGGTACATGGGTTTGTGTAGGAGGAAGAAGTAGGTCGGCG